>SNQJ01S0030491.1:32544-47921 GCA_010110895.2 Picea sitchensis | reverse complement strand
ATTATTTCCATATTGTACCTTATTAAATTTTAGTCATGCAGAATTAGATTCCAAATAACTTGAAATAATTATCTGTGAAGAAAAACCATCGAATACATCAAGGTACAAAGAATAATAAGAGGAATATGAAATGAAATAAAAGGCAACTCTTAAAGAAACTGTCTTTTCAAAGGGAAAATTTGCTTCTAATAAGATATCTTTATTTAGTTTTAATTTTGAACAGTGTGTATTAGTCTCTTCTTGTAGCATAACTTGATTAATGTTCATGATATTCTCTACTGAACACAAAGAATCATTCAAAATAAAATGATTTTCATTATTAAAAGGTAAATATGATAGAATATTAAAAGATTTATCAAAATGAGAAGATTCAAAAATTTATTTTGATGGAGAATCAGTAGAGTGATCAATAGTAGAATCTCCCATAAATTCATCTTGATTATCATCAGTCAAACTATGAGAAAATGGTTTCATATTAATAACGCAACTTTCATATTGAATCTCTTTCTTCGTTAATATAGTCATAGTATTCTCTAAGTCATGACAACTTTGTTCATAATTATTCAAAATTAAATAAGATGATGATGGAGAAGAAAAATAAAACGTTTGTGAAATATCATGTTCCTCCTGATCAATATCTATCAAAGTGAAAACAGTTGAATAAAATTGATGCTCATCTACAACTTATAAATCTTCTATATCAATCGGTGAATGAGTATCAATGCAATATTTAGATTGATCATGTTCCAAGGAAAGAGAAACCAAATGTTGAAACCATTCATTAATAGAAGGAAAACCATTGAAAATAAATCTACAATAGAGATGAATAAAACTTGTAGAAAAATATTCTATTGATTCATCCAATTTCATCCTAAGATCATTAACTTCACTACATAACCTATCATAGTCATAGATTTCAAAAGAAAATAAAACTTCATCTATAAATTGTTCCAAATAATGAATGGATGTGGATGATAATGTTTCACACCACTTATTAATGCGGCCTTCGAAAGTCAGGTTGAAAATCATGCACATAACACATTTGTGAGTTATATCATGAGAAATACAATTTGAATAAATTGATCAATATGTTCATATGCAATAATTTCACTCTCACCATCAAACTTATTTTTTGACAAGATTTTAACTATCTTTAATGGAGTAGCGCATGATACTCATCCTGAAATGCATCTTCAAATAGAGTTTGGGAAGAATCCATTGAAAATAAAAAGAATTAAAAACAAATGACTCCATGGACCAGCTTGCCATCCTGGCCCTCCTTCTAGCACCAAAAATGTTGATGGACAAAATTGACCATGTTCAACATTATAAGGACATCACCTAGTTAGGTTCCCAATTAAACCCTTATCTATTTGGGATGGTGATTCAAAGTGGGTTTATGGGTCCAACTATCCTTCTCCTAAGACTAGTCTAAGGTTAATTTAGTGTAAGCTATCTTATATGTATAGTTGTCTATGTACAAGGCCTTCAACATGTTACTGTATGATAGTAGATTATTATTATTAAAAAAATGAAGGTAAAGGAATCACTTGTATGTTATTACTTTGAAAAATATGATCCCTTTAAGATGATTGAAATCAAGGCTCAGTCTAGCCACATTGAGGCTTACTCCTAGGAAAGAAAATTTAAAGAATGAAAATCATTTATCCTAAATGCAAATGCATATTAATCCTAAGATGAAAGTGAAAAAAAAGAAAACCTATCTTGATTAATAAAAAGATAGCCTTACTCCCAATCAAGATAAACGTATTTAATAAGAAGGGAAAAAGACTGTGATTGATCCTAGGGTTAAGTTTTACTTGTAAACTCTCAAAACAGTTTGACAACTTACAAGTTGTTGAAACATATATACAATGAAACAATCTTAATAAATAGTTATTAAAACAATTTATTGCATATACCCAAATTCAATCATGTGAATGAATCCAATAAATACTTCATTCAACTCAACATAAACTAATGCAAGACAAGGTTGTGATTAATCAATAAATAGTTATCAATGATCAAGTCTCCATGAATTCATTATCAATTTTGGTCTAAATCCTATTCATTTTTGCAAAATATAGATTTAAATAAAACATACACTACCATAAAACAAGTGTGGTTAAGAGTAGTGCTAATAACATGTATAAGTATACTAATGGGAACCGAATTTAAACCAAAATAAAAACAATCATCAAAGAAATAATAATAAGTTTGCAAATCGAACACAACAGTGCAAAGAAATGAAAATTTATTATAATTATCTACAAATGTTGTTATATAGTATTTTGAGTCCTAAACTCCTTCAGGAAGAAACTTTACAATAGTGCAAATTTGTAATGATCCTCCTCGTTACGATGACAAACCTCTTAAAACAGGTGCAAAATGTTTTTTTTTGTGTGTGCGTGTGTCCAAGGGTAACAAGACATTATAATCTGCGCCGCCACATGACGACGAATCAAGATGCATGTAACTATGATATCAACATAAAGGACTCAAGATGCACTTCAATTATCAGGAAGCAATGAACAACAATCAATCGACAAATAATAATATTGACTACCCATCCGTCCTACCCTACAATGGTTAGGACCTCCAAGACACATAAGCAATGCTCAAGCCCAAGTTCCCATCGATTTTAACCATTTAAGGTCTCGGGGCTATCGACTGTTCTAAGGAACATGGAGGTGTCTACATCCCGCTCGACACAAGTAGACCAAGCAATGAAATTATTGCAACCAAGCACAACAATACTTAAATGAGAAACCACGTCCTCTACGAAAGGCACAAGACAGAAGGACTCAGACCACGACCAACCAATATTAAGACAAGGCATTATCTATGACTCAACTGGGATTAATTACAGACCAATACTCCATTTAATTTCCATTAATTGACGAGTACCTTAAACATAAGGTAAATCCAATAAAATTCAATTCCCCATTTATTAAGTCATAATAACTTATTATACTTAGTTCAAGGACATTACAATTGTATGCTATCAATAACAGTAAGGATGATAATCACATCACCATGAAATAATACCCATATTACCTTTTATATCACAATGACTTGCAAAAATAACAATCACATTACATTTTAGGTGTTAACCATAATAATAAAACTACGATATCATTACCATGAATGACCACACCATTATATTTTAAAATTACAATAACTTTGTAATGATAACAATCACATTACAAGACAATGTCAGTTAATACAACAAGTATGGCAATGATCATGACATTAACACGACCATCAATGTCGCAAATAACAAGTTATCTACATTAAGGCAAAATGCATTAGAGAAACATTAACAACTACTTCATTTACTCTCTACTACTACAGTGTTGCTTGGGAGTGTACATTTAACCAACTACGAGACAAGACCACTCCAAAATCAAGTCTAGATATTCAAAGTCAACATCCTGCCTCGACATATCTTACAACTACTTTGGGCAACTTGTTTAATCGTAATTTAATCGTATAACCAATCTAAATTTTCACAGTTTAACAATAAAAACATTATACCATTATCAACGGAACATTATTTCAATAGTATTCATCCATAGCAAGTTTATATATATATATGTGTTACCTTTATATTGATAAAAATAATCCTGCAATATTTAAGTAAACTCAATGAAAATTAACCACCAAGTAAACACATGTATTCATTACATTTTAAAGTTTTGGGTGTTGAAGGGGTCTTTAATATCCCTAGACACAAGAAGGTTGATCCCACTCAGGTAATTCGTGGTTGAATTTTCAGGCAGTGATCAGCTGGCAGTTGTTGGTAAGCCAAAAATCAGGATGCAAGAATCAATCAGCAACTAACAATGAGGCGAAAATTTAGGAAACCAGAATCAACTAGGGGATACCTCGCAGCCTCTCGAAATTAAAAAAACGTAGAGTCTAAATGTGGCAAGACAAAATAAATTCGCTGTCCTAGCAGTGCATGAACCAGCGCCGACTCTATTGATCACACAGACGCAGAGTTAGGTGGTCAAATCGTGTGGGTATCCTTCGCCCAATCGCAGAGAACTATAAACAAAGTGCAGAGATATGTAACACCAAATCACAGAGATTATGTAGTTGAAAACCATGTGGGTATCCGCCCCCAAATAGTAGAGAAACACCAACACAAATGCAGAGAAAAGTAACACCAAAATGCAACGATTATGTGGTCGAAAATTGCATGGGTAACCACTCCCAAATTGCAGAGGACCACCAACACAAATGCAAGGATGTAACACCAAAAACTCAACGATTATGTGGTCAAAAACCATGTGGGTATCCTCCCCCAAATCGCAGAGGACCACCAACACAAATGCAAAGAATGTAACACCAAAACTCAGTGATTATGTGGTCAAAAAACACGTGGGTATCCTCCCCCAAATCGCAGAGAACCACCAACACAAACTCAAAGAAAAGTGAGCGAGATCCGTGTGGGTATCCTTCCCCAAATCTCACAGAAAACAAAAACACAAATGTGCAGAGATTAAGTGGTCAAAATGTGCGGTTACCCTCCCCCAAATCGCAGAGAATTGCAACCAAAAAACGCAGAGATGTGGTCGAAATTCGTGGGGGTTTCCTCCACTGAAAGGCATGGAAATGCAAACATAAAAATGCAGAGAAAGGTGTTGAATCGAGTGGGTTTCCTCCACTGAAAGGCATGGAAATGCAAATATAAAAAATGCAAAGAAAGGTGTTGAATCGAGTGGGTTTCCTCCATTGAAAGGCATGGAAATGCAAACATAAAAAACGCAGAGAAAGGTGTTGAATCGAGTGGCTTTCCTCGACTGAAATGCATGGAAATACTAACCGAAAAACGCAGACCAAACAATCGTAAGGCACAACTGTAGATCGCACACAACCAAGGAAGGTCGACAACGCCGAGGTCATAAAATCTCTTTTATCCAATACCGACATGCAACAACAGAGTAAGAAGAAATATTTTTATAACCGTAACACAATTACAATTGCTGAAGAACAGAAAGGAAAACCAATCAATCCGACAAGAACCCATGCAGAGTTAAGCCAAGTAGTTTTCATCTCACAAGCCAAGATAAAAATGTTGATAACAATAAGAGAGGGCCAAGTTCCTAATACCTTCTATCATGCAAAATGAAAAACATACCATTGCTTGATCACCTGCTCTAGGTGACGTCCGCGCGCTCTGTGCAAATCCTGCTCTCCGACTGTCGAGACTACACCGGTACCTCCCAGCCAACGCTAGGGGTACTTTTTTTCCCCCTAACCCCCCCGAGCTGCAAAGGGGCCACACAATATCCAGATGTTACGTCTAGCTCCCAGCTCGCCTCGCAAGGCTGAGCTACCACTCCTATCTGAGCTGGGAAATCCCAACTCCCCACAAGTAATCAGTCAAGTCACAAATCCGACAACGTAATGTTACGCTAACAGGCGATTCCCCTTCTTCATTCTCCTCTCTCTCTTTTATATACTTTTAGAACTTCCAAACTTTCCCTAAATCTCATTTAATTTAAGTTTTAATAAAAAAATTCTAATAATTCTCCTTCGTACAAGTGTCATCCATCCCCCACTTTCCTCCAATAATTAGTTTCTTTAAATTAATAATTGTCTCATTTCCCTCACCCCTAAATAAGTTTTAGACTTAGAACTTAGATTATGAACTGGGCGACATTTAATTAGGGAAGTTGTTTTTTAAAAATTCTTAACGTGTTAATTGTCTTAGGGCCGTCTAGGTTTGTTCCTTTATCACCATCATCGCAACGTTCCCTTCAGGATGCACTACGTGCTCCAAGGGTGCCACTCACCTCTAGTGTTTCTTTTGCGTGACGTTCCCTTCACGATGCACCACGTGCTCCAAGGGTGCCACTCGCCTCTTGTGTTTCTTTTGCACGACGTGCCCTTCAGGATGCACCACGTGCTCCAAGGGTACTACTCGCCTATTGACTGATTGGTAGACATAAATAACCCTTGGAGTCAACACTCCGCCATGTGAAATTGTGGTAGACTAAGGTCTTCTAAGGAATAAGGCTCCCACCTTATTGCGCACCCCTTAGAATGATCACGAGCGACTGTCGCAGTCTGCCCTCGCAGCATCGTGGGTCCTCTCGAACTAGGTAATCGTTAACCTATAGTTCGAGCCACAACGGGAGTGCTAGTAGGCTGTGGCAGGGTTGTTGTCCAAACCTCTCCCTCAACCTCTCTGGTAGTCATGTGTGGCCCCTTTAATCCATATGTGAGTCTGGTCGGAAAGCTATCATTAGCCTGCATCATCAACAATCATGTCAGAACATGTCCACATCATATCATCTAATCAAATGTACTAAAATCATAGTAAAACAATCAAACCCCAATAGCACACTCCCTGACTCAATCCAGAGTCCAAGGGGTTTCGTCGATGCCTCTGCATCCTCAATGTCCAAAACCTTGCACACTCAGTAAAACCGAGTCAATAGCACATGTCTATGTCAGTGCAGTAAAACATCATGTCATCTACCATAATGCATCATAATCAAGGACAAATGTTTTAATATCATAATAGTTCGGATCACTTGTGAGCAAGTGTCCTCAAAGAATAAGTTTTCTCAGTGCGCCAGAGCGGGATGTTACATACACCCCCTCTTGGTCTAAACTCCATCCCAAAGTTTCTCAGTATAAATGCCAAAAATAAAGCGTATCACAGTGTCATATGTCTAGTTATCAAACAAAAATGGAAACTACTGGCGCATATCATATGCGTCCTCCCAGGTCGCCGACTGCGGAGTATAATCGTCCCACTGGACCTTGACCTGATCTACAATTCGATGTCATAATTGTCGAACGTGGTGATCTAAGATGCGGACCGGCTCAGCCGTGAGCGCTCCCTTGTCCAATACCTGCAAGGAACTCATGTCAATCACATGTGTAGGATCACTAATGTAATGTCTCAAAATAGATACATGAAAAACATCGTGCATACACCTCAAGGAATCAGACAAGGTTAGTCGATAGGCCACGGGCCCCTTTCTCCCCACAATCTTGAAATGTCCCACGAACCTAGGAGAGAGTTTAGCTCCCTTCCCAAACTTGATCGAACTCTTAAGCGGTTTAACCCGTAAGAAGACTCGATTGCCGGCCTCATAACTACGGTCAACTCAGCCCGTAAAGAAACTCGGAAGGACCCATTTTAATGGTGCTCTGGTAACTGTTGTTGTAAGCAAACTCCACTAGTGGCAAGAATTCTTCCCAATGCGTTTTGTTGGTCCATCACATACATGCGCAACATGTCCTCTAACGTCTGGTTCGTTCGTTCGGTCTGTCAGTCAGTCTCTGGGTGATACACAGTACTAAAGTTAAGTTGGGTTCCCAAGGCCTCTTGGTAACTCGTCCAAAATCATCCAGTAAACACCGATCCTTGATCGGATATAATCCTCTTAGGCACGCCATGCAACCTCACAATATCACTAATGAAAACTCTAGCTATGTCAGGTGCCTGATACGTCGTACGCATAGGAATAAACTGAGCACTCTTCGTCAGAGTGTCTACTACTAAAAAAATCGAGTCATGTCTCCTTGCCGTCAATGGAAATCCAACAATAAAATCCATTGAAATAACCTCCCATTTCGATTCTGAAATAGCATGTGGTTGTAGTAATCCTCCTGGGTGTCTATGTTCAGCCTTTACCTGCTGACATTCTAGACACCTGGCCACATAGTTGACTATGTCGGCCTTCATTCCCCTCCAGAAAAATAAGGGTTTAAGGTCTGCCGTCATCTTCGGGATTCCCGGGTGAGCCATGTAAACTGCTCTGTGAGCCTCACTCAGGATCAACCTCCTCAACTCGTCATTTGGAGGTACGTAAATCTGACTTTTAAACCTCAATAACCCATCGCTATCAAATGAAAATCCCTCATATCGTGGTACCATCATTGTGTTTTGTCTGATAAAACCCTCGACCTCCTTGTACCAGTCATCGCCACGCTGTAAAGTGAGAATCTTCTCACGTAGATTTGTTTAAAGAGGTAACACCGAAAAGATGTGTGGTCTCTGACTCAAATAATCCACCACTTAGTTCACTGTTCCCTTTATGTAAGTAATCTCAAAGTCTTACTCGCTAAGCAATTCCGACCAACGTCGTTGTCGAGCGTTCAGGTCGCTTTGCATAACAATGTGTTGCAGTCCATAATGATCAGTCTTTAGTTCAAATTTTTGTCCAACAAGGTAGTGTCTCCAAACCTTCAAGGCATATATGATGGCTAATAACTCCAAATCATGCGTCGCATAGTTCTCCTCATGCCTTCTCAGTTTCCTCGAAATGTAAGAAATCACTCGTCCGTCTTGCATCAAGACTCCGCCTAAACCATCCTTGGATGCGTCAGTGCATACCAAGAAGTCTGCGTCCATGTCAAGGACCTTTAGTATTGGTGCAGTCGTCAACAACTCCTTGAGCCTCCAAAATTCTTCCGCGCATTTCTCGGTCCAAACAAACTTCTTGTTTTTCTTCTGCAATTCCGTGATCGGATTTGCTATCTTCGAAAATCCCTCGGCAAACCGTCGATAGTATCCTTCTAAACCCATAAAGCTACGCACTTCCGTGACATTCGTCGGCGCAGGCCATTCCATAATAGCCTCGACCTTAGCTAGATCCACGGTGATGCATTCGTCGGAGATGACATGCCCTAAGTAGTGAATCCTCGACTGATAAAAAGAGCATTTGGACATTTTCCTATACAATTTGTGCTCTCGCAGACACTATAGTACCAAGCGCAAGTGCTCTTCATGCTCCTCTGTCATATGAGAGAAAATCAAAATATCATCAATGAACACTTAGACGAACTTGTCCAAGTACTCGCGGAACACCCCATTCATCAAACTCATAAATACCCCTGGGGCGTTTGTCAGTCCAAACGGTAAAACAGTAAACTCGTAATGTCCAAATATCATCTTAAAGGAGGTCTTAGGGACGTCATCCTCCTTGATCCGTAACTGGTGATACCCTGATCGCAAATTGATCTTGGAGAACACCGTCCCACCCTTCATTTTATCAAATAGATCATCAATCCTCGGCAAGGGATACTGATTCTTGATCATGGCCTTGCTCAGTTGATGGTAGTAAATGCAAAGCCTCCACGATCCGTCCTTATTTCGTATGAAAATAACCGATGCACCCCACAGTGACACACTAGGACGTATCAGTCCCAGGTCCAGCAACTCCTTCAGTTGCATTTTCAACTCTTGTAACTACGGGGTCGACATCTGATAAGGCGTTCTTGCTATCAGTTCAGTCCCTGGTTTTAGGTCTATGGTAAACTCCAATTCCCTCTCTGGCGGCATCCTAGGTAACTCCTCCAGAAACATGTCTACAAACTCTCTCACCACCGGAAGGTGTTCTATACCTTCCGCTACTCCCTTCTCGTTTAGTGCAAGGATCACATAAATCTTGCACCCCTTGTGCATACTCTTCTGTAGCTGTAAGGAAGAGACAAACCTCAGGGAAAATCCCTGGTTCCATCCTACAATCACACGTCTCTATATCTCATCGTCGACCAAGCTCAACTGTTTCGTCTTACAGTTGAGTATCACCTCATGCGATTCCAACCAATCCATACCAATCACGACATCATAAGATCCTAAGATCGTGACGTACAGGTTGGTCCTCGTGACAAACTCTCCCAGGTTAAGGGCACATCCCATAACCTTTCCTCCAACCTTCTATTTGGCTCCCTAAGCCATCTCTACAAAGCTAAACTCATCCTGATCGACTGCCTTTACCTTAATCCTTTTTAGCGCTCCACCAGAAATGAAACTCTCGGTAGCACCGGGATCTATCAAAATACTAAGGGTCTAGTCAGCGACAGTACCTGTCATCTCGAGCATAGTCGACTAATGCTCTTCCTGGCAGTTATTCACCGTTGCATGAATCCTATGGGCCTTGCCCATATCTCCCACTGTAGTGGGTCTGGCTGATCCGGACGCTCTGGTCCTCTCCATAGGACAATCGCGCTAGTAGTGTGGCTCCCCACACGTCCAACACCCCTTCTTCGACCCAGTAGTCCTGGTACCCGAAGTAAAAGATGATGGCCCACCGACCTAGAACCCTTGTCTGTTCTACTGAAAATGCCTAAACTGTTGTTGTTGTGGGCGATGCTTCTACTGATGTTGTGGTCCCCGATAAGGTATCTGATGTTGAGGTGGTGGTCGTCGGGGTGTAGAGAAAGTGGATCCCCTTTGGAAGCCATGATATCCCAGCGTATGTCTCACTGGTGTCTGGTGTTGCGGTGTTCCAGATGAACCCTGCCCTGCTGGTCTCGCTGGAGTCCTAGTCTGACCTCCACTGATAAGCTCCTCCTTGGCTATGAGGGCCTTCTGGACGACATCGTGCAAGGTTTGAGGCATCAAAATCCTAACCTTTGCATGCAGGCTGCCGTTAAGGCCAAATACGAACCTGTTGACCTTAAGTTTCTCAGTGTTAAGGTGCGGAGCATACCGAAGAAGCTCCATAAAATGTGCCTCGTACTCGGGCACTGTACGACCTCCCTATCGTAAGGCGTTGAACTCATTGAGTTTACGCTCAATGAATTCCTCTAAAAGGTACCTCTCTCAGAACCGTTCCCCGAACAGTTCCCAGGACACATCTTCGACGGCCATGTTCAGTTGCGGTAGGAGTGTCTTCCACCATAGAAGAGCGCTCCACTTCAGTCGAAAGACCACCATGCAGATCTTCATGTTGGAGGTATAATCGTGAAGTGAGAAGCACATCGCCATGTTCTCCAACCATGCCTCAGCGACGGCGTCGTCCGAGGCACCAAAGAACTTAGGAAATTTGACCTTCTCGAGTTCAAAGTTAATGCTACCAGTAACGGACGGTGCGCATGGTGGAAACTCAGCGGGAACCGACACTCTAGCCTCATCTCTGTCCAAATGGCTGATCAGTGCCTCGAACATGTGCTGAAAGGATCTCATCATCCTGACTACGTCGCCAACTGCTATCTTCTCCTGTCCGAGAACCTGCTTGTCTCCCCGAGGGTTAGACCCCTTAGGTGTGGATGCTACTGGAGGTGTCGTGCCTCCTCCCCTTGCACCCCGTCGTCTGCCTCCGCAGCGTCCTCTAACCATGATCACCTGTACGCACACAATCAACTCGATCAACAACAATATAATCAAATCAGGTCAACGAAAGTTGTAGCAATCCCAAGTCGCAGGTCGAACCGGCTCTGATATCATATGTAATGATCCTCCTCGTTACGACGACAAACCTCTTAAAACAAGTGCAAAATGTTTTTTTTTTTGTGTGTGTGTGTCCAAGGGTAACAAGACATTATACTCTTCTCCGCCACATGACGAGGAATCAAGACGCATGTAACTGTGATATCAACATAAAGGAATCAAGACACACTCAATGAACAACAATCAACCGACAAATAATAAGACTAACAACCCATCCATCCTACCCTGCAATGGTTAGCACCTCCAAGACACATAAGCAACGCTCAAGCCCATGTTCCCATTGATTTTAACCATTTAAGGTCTCAGGGCTGGCGACTGTTCTGAGGAACATGGAGGTGTCTACATCCTGCCCGAAACAAGCAGACCAAGCAATGAAATTATTACAACCAAGGACAACAATACTTAAATGAGAAACCACATCCTCTACAGAATTCGCAAGACAGAAGGACTCAGATCACGACCAACCAATATTAAGACAAGGCATTATCTATGACTCAACTGGGATTAATTACAGACCAATACTCCATTTAATTTCCATTAATTGACGAGTACCTTAAACATAAGGTAAATCCAATAAAATTCAATTCCCAATTTATTAAGTCATAATAACTTATTGTACTTATTTCAAGGACATTACAATTGTATGCTATCAATAACAGTAAAGATGATAATAGCATCACCATAAAATAATACCCATATTACCTTTTATATCACAATGACTTGCAAAAATAACAATCACATTACATTTTAGGTGTTAACCATAATAATAAAACTACGATATCATTACCATGAATGACCACACCATTATATTTTGAAATTACAATAACTTTGTAATGATAACAATCACATTACAAGACAATGACAGTTAATACAGCGAGTATGGCAATGATCATGACATTAACACGACCATCAATGTCGCAAATAACAAGTTATCTACATTCAGGCAAAATGCATTAGAGAAACATTAACAACTACTTCATTTACTCTCTACTACTATAGTGTTGCTTGGGAGTGTACATTTAATCAACTATGAGACAAGACCACTCCAAAATCAAGTCTAGATATTCAAAGTCAACATCTTGCCTCGACATATCTTACAACTACTTCGGGCAACTTGTTTAATCAGAATTTAATCGTATAACCAATCTAAATTTTCACAGTTTAACAATAAAAACATTATACCATTATCAACGGAACATTATTTCAATAGTATTCATCCATAGCAAGTTTATATATATATTTGTTACCTTTATATTGATAAAAATAATCCCGCAATATTTAAGTAAACTCAATGAAAATTAACCACCAATTAAGCACAGGTATTCATTACATTTTAAAGTTTTGGGTGTTGAAGGGGTATTTAATATCTTCGGACACAGGAAGGTTGATCCCACTCAGGTAATTCGTGGTTGAATTTTCAGGTAGTGATCAACTGGCAGTTGTTGGTAAGGCACAAATCAAGATGCAAGAATCAATTTGCAGCTAACAATGAGGCGAAAATTTAGGAAACCAGAATCAACTCGGGGGTACCTCACAACCTCTCGAAATTACAAAAACGTAGAGTCTAAATGTGGGAAGACAAAATAAATTCACTGCCCCAGTAGTGCATGAACCAGCGACGACTCTACCGATCACGCAGACGCAGAGTTAGGTGGTCAAATCATGTGGGTATCCTCCGCCCAATCGCAGAGAACTATAAAAAAAGTGCAGAGATATGTAACACCAAATCACAGAGATTATGTGGTTGAAAACCGTGTGGGTATCCGCCCCCAAATCGGAGAGAAACACCAACGCAAATACAGAGAAAAGTAACACCAAAACGCAGCGATTATGTGGTTGAAAATCACGTGGGTAACCACCCCCAAATCGCAGAGGACCACCAACACAAATGCGAGGATGTAACACCAAAAATGCGACGATTATGTGGTCGAAAACTACGTGGGTATCCTCCACCAAATCGCAGAGGACCACCAACACAAATGCAAAGAATGTAACACCAAAACTCAACAATTATGTGGTCGAAAACCGCGTGCGTAACTTCCCCCAAATCGCAGAGAACCACCAACACAAATGCAAAGAAAAGTGGGCGATATATGTGTGGGTATCCTTCCCCAAATCGCACAGAAAAGACAAACACAAATGCGTAGAGATTAAGTGGTCAAAATGTGCAGTTACCCTCCACCAGATCGCAGAGAATTACAACCAAAAAATGCAGAGATGTGGTCGAAATTTGTGGGGTTTCCTCCACTGAAAGGCATGGAAATGAAAACATAAAAACGCAGAGAAAGGTGTTGAATTGAGTGGGTTTCCTCCACTGAAAGGCATGGAAATGCAAACATAAAAAATGCAGAGAAAGGTGTTGAATCAAGTGGGTTTCCTCCACTGAAAGGCATGGAAATGCAAACATAAAAAACGCAGAGAAAGGTGTTGAATCGAGTGGGTTTCCTCCACTAAAATGAATGGAAATGCTAATAGAAAAACGTAGACCAAAAAATCGTAAGGCACAGTTGTAGATCGCACAAAACCAAGGAAGGTCGGCAACGTCGAGGTCATAAAATCTCTTTTATCCAATATCGACATGCAACAACAGAGTAAGAAGAAATATTTTTATAACTGTAACACAATTACAATCGCTGAAGAACAGAAAGGAAAACCAATCAATCTGACAAGAACCCATGCAGAGTTAAGCCAAGTAGTTTTCATCTCACAAGCTAATATAAAAATGTTGAAAACAATAAGAGAGGGCCAAGTTCCTAATACCTTCTATCATGCAAAATGAAAAACATATCGTTGCCTGATCGCTTGCTCTGGGTGACGTCCGCGCGCTCCGTGCAAATCCTACTCATCGACCGTCGAGACTACACTGGTACCTCCTAGCCAATGCTAGGGGTACTCTGCTTCCCCCTTAGACCCCCGAGCCGCAAAGGGGCCACACAATATCCAGATGGTACGTCTAGCTCCCAACTCACCTCGCAAGGCTGAGCTACCACTCACGGGTTTTAAATACTTTCCCTATAATGAAAATGCTAAGTCAGTTCAAAATTAGAAGGTTCTTGAATGCAGATTCTTTACTAAGTTGACCTCTTGCTTTTTACCATAAGTTCCCTCCTTCCCTTTTTTATGTCACCTCCAATCCCTAGTTTCCTAATTTTTTTATTATTCCCTTCTTTCCCCTTTTTATTAGAGCCAAAAACGGCAGTTGCGCAAATTAACCTCTTTTCATTTTTATTAATAATTTAATATCTTTTACACTTTCACAAGTTAAATAATTGAATTCTTCTTTACAATTTAAATCCACTGATTTTAATTAAATTCTTACTCTCTTCATTTTACCCCAAAATTTTTATGAAGACTAAACTATTACTGAAGTGGTTTTTAGTTTAATTTTTATTTTTTTATTTTTATAGGGTATTTTTCATAAGGTTAGACAAAATTTTACCCCTAGAGAAGATTTAGACTTAGAACTTAGATTCTGAACTGGGTGACATTTAATTAGGGAAGTTGTTTTTTAAAAATTCTTAACGTGTTAATTGTCTTAGGGCTGTCTAGGTTTGTTCCTTTATCACCATCATCGCGACGTGCCCTTCAGGACGCACTACGTGCTCCAAGGGTGCCACTCACCTCTAGTGTTTCTTTTGCGCGACGTGCCCTTCAGGATGCACCACGTGCTCCAAGGGTGCCACTCACCTCTTGTGTTTCTTTTGCGCGACGTGCCCTTTAGGATGCACCACGTGCTCCAACGGTGCCACTCGCCTCTTCACTGATTGGTAGACATCAATAACCCCTGGATTCAACACTCCACCAGGTGAACTTGTGGGAGACTAAGGGCTTCTAAGGAATAAGGCCCCCGCCTTATTGTGCACCCCTTAGAATCATCGCTAGCGACTGTCGCAGTCTGCCCTCACGGCATCGTGGGTCCTCTCAAACTAGGTAATCGTTAACCTATAGTTCGAGCCACGACGGAAGTGCTAGTACGCTGTGGCAGGGTTGTTGTCCACACCTCTCCCTCAACCTCTCTGGTAGTCGTGTGTGGCCCCTTTACTCCATATGTGAGTCTGGTTGACAAACTATCGTCAGCCTGCATCATCAACAATCATGTCAGAACATGTCCACATCATATCATCTAATCAAATGTACTAAAATCACAGTAAAACAATCAAACCCCAATAGCACA
>SNQJ01S0030491.1:19296-32494 GCA_010110895.2 Picea sitchensis | reverse complement strand
CCAGAGTCCAAGGGGTTTCGTCGATGCCTTTGCATCCTCAAGGTCCAAAACCCTACACACTCAGTAAAACCGAGTCAATAGCACCTGTCTATGTCAGTGCAGTAAAACATCATGTCATCTACCATAACGCATCATAATCAAGGACAAATGTTTTAATATCATAATAGTCTGGATCACGTGCGAGCAAGTGTCCTCAAAATAATAAGTTTTCTCAGTGCGCCAGAGAGGGATGTTACAAAATTCCTCTCCTCTCAAAGATCAAAACTATACCTATTCTACATAAAATATCTCTCTCTTACAATAGTGCCATTGAAAGTATATTCCTGTAGAATTTACCCTCTCAATTTGTATATCTGGAACCTCCTCAACTTATTTTCAGAGATCTTTATATAATTACATTTCCTCTCCACCTCCAGGTCGAATCCACTATGAGCTACAAAATTTCAAAATGATAAAATACCAAATTGTGGAAAAAATCCCCGTGAAAAACTCTCGATATATTCCAAAATATTATTGTTTTTGAAAAACACTTTGGACACTAGCTAAATCATCCTCATTTGAAGATGGGTTTACAACTGTTTGGATATATTCATCATCGTTTGGGCAGAAATGAATCTTCCAAATTGCCTCCTAACAACTGGCAGAAACAACCATTCTAAAAACTTACATTTGAATCTGATAGGATTTCTCCCAAAATTTTGATTTTTTGAGTTAAAGACCCTCGTGAGAGGTAAAAAAACACATTTTGGAATCATATTTTTTTTGTATTACTTAGAAAGAATCATCAAAATACTTTATCCTCCCGTGAATTTTAGCCTTGTTTACTTCACCTTCCCTTTGAAATTCTCCTTAGATATCCTTTTTCTACCTCAGTCACTTGTAGATATTTAATATGATCAATGGATACAAATGGGAGACCCTTGCTCTCTTATTTATACTCTCCAGGTAGCTTCCTCTAGAAGTATCCACTTAATCACTTTGTCCACTTAGCCACTTTGTCCACTTAACCAATTTTTTCCACTTAGCCACTTTGTCAACTTAACCATTTTGTCCACTTAGCCACTTTGTCCACTTAACCAACTTTGTCCACTTNCTTCCTCTAGAAGTATCCACTTAATCACTTTGTCCACTTAGCCACTTTGTCCACTTAACCAATTTTTTCCACTTAGCCACTTTGTCAACTTAACCATTTTGTCCACTTAGCCACTTTGTCCACTTAACCAACTTTGTCCACTTAGCCACTTTTTCCACTTAACCACTTTGACTACTTTATTATTTAAATAATTTCTCTTTACTCAAAAATTCTTGTTGCAACTACATTTTATAAAATTATTCAATTCATAGCTTTTTTTCTCTTAACTAACTTCTTGTTGCAACCACTTTATTATTTAATTTATTTCTTGGTCAACCACTTTGACTATTCAATATTCTCATCACAACTACTTTACCATAATTACCAAACTCACAACTTCTTGTTGCAACTAATTTATTTTTAATTATTTTCTTAATGCAACAACTATACCCATGATTAACTCCTAGTTTCACCCACTTTGACTAGTCAACTTATTCTAGTATTTTCTAGAGTAATTTGACTTCTTTGACCTTCTCGGGGCTTCTAGATAACTCATGAGGTTTCTCCAACTTCACAAGGCCATAAATCTCTAACCGTGAGGAGTTATGTGACATTCCACATATCACCAGAAATGGCATGGAATGTACTATCCATATAGAATAGCCTTAGCTATAAATTCATTGATATTCATTCCCTTATACCTCAAAGAGACTTGGGTCCCTTACTCGTGCCTTTGTGCTACCAAAATTCGCTACTAGGCTTCTCCAAGGGTTGACATCAATCACTAAGGGTTGACATAAATATACAATATCACTCTCCAATGGTTGACATCAATGAAAACCAAAAATCCATCAGCCTAAGCCAATTATCTGACAGTTTTCAACAATTTGGTGAAATTCTTCTCTGATTGTCCGAAAATTGATTTGCAAAATCACCTCCTAAAGATTGATGTGATTTCCAATCTGTCAAAAAAAATTAACAAATTAGAATTCAAATTAATAAATTAATAATAAAATCCATGTTGTTCCTTGCTTCATGTAGAGATAATATTAGTGATAAAACAATCTGGAAATGAATAAGCAAGAGCCAATCTTCTTGGCCAAAGAAAATCTTCCAAACCAATTCAAAAAAACTAATTTTAGTTGCAAATTTGTAGCCTTCAATTCTGTTGATTTTTTGGGATAGTAAATCTCCAAAGATTTTTTAATTAATGATTCCACATTGGTCTCCATTCAAATAGATTTCTAATGAGTGCTTATTTTCCTCATTTAATTAAGTAAAACTCAAGATATCACTTGTCGAAGTTGATTCATCAAAACTATTTTAATTATGTTTTGTTTATAAAAACATCTAGGAAGTGTTATTAATTTTAAATGCATATATATATACACACACACACACACACACACACACACACACACACACACACACGGAGACAAATTGCATTTACAATTAAAAAAAAATTAAAAAACTAAAATGAAAACTTATTTGCATATACCATTAATTTTATTTACCATTTTGAGAAACATAAAAAATTATATATTTTATGCCCTAGAATGTGAAAATTGAACAAAAGTTTAACCAAGGATATCTTTCAAATCGTAAGTTGGAATAAGGAGAAACTTGAACCGTTGGAATGCTGGAAACAAAACAAAAGCAATGAAGATGTCAAAACTAAAATCAAATAAAAATGAAAATCTCTCAAAAGAAACCAAACCAAAACATTCTAGAAAGTGATATTAACAAAATTTATGTGGAGGAACCCATAATAATTTCAAAAATTATGAGGGGTATTGTGGCCACAACACAACCCTAGTCATTGGTAGTGGAACCCACAATTGATTGATGTATATGTGTTGGGAACACTGACCACACTGAAGGGGGGGGGGGTGAATTAGTGTGAGGATATTTTTACACTTCTTACAAAACTTTAGTTAGTAATCACCATTTACTCATAACTTCCATTCATACTTAGTTGGTTGCATGTAAACATATCTCAACAAAAGACAACAACAATATGAACCATCACGATAATGAACACAAATAACACCATATATATGTGTAAGTTTCTTTTTTATTATATGTTACATGAGACTACAATCTCATAGGTTTATCAACACCAACTGAAATTAGCACCAACTCAAAGACATCACCAAATCTCAATGCAAGACCCAACATGCAGATCTCAACACCAACTAAGAAGAGGAATCCAAACCTCAAGTACAATACCCAGCTTGTAGAAAAAATCCAATCTATCAACAGGTACGTGATGTGTCTATACTACAACATATGTATGTATGGGACATGCCTATACTACAACACACATATGCACATGTCCTTCCCTCTGACATATTTCCAACACCTTCAAAAAACTAGGTCATTCATTCTTCTGCACTTCTGAAACTTTCATGCCTCTTTCAAATCCATATGAAACCTATCACTCCAACCACTCTATCACTGCAACCAGCCTGTTACTGCCTAACCTATACCATTCCAACCACAAAAAATTCTACACCATCCAACAACTTATGCATGTTCCTCATTCATACACCGTCACATAACATATATATCCCTCAACCATATCAGAACAAAACTACTCAACTTACCAGCCACCATCTACCATATCCAAACATCACAACAACCATAAAACGAATTCTTCAAGTGTTGGGTATGTGTTATATTCTTTGCACGACTAACTCTAGTGTCTACTATGTTACGCAGGGTGTGTAGGGGGTTTGAGGGGGGGGCACCAGGCCCCCCCTTTTGGGGTTGTAGGGGCATTTCCCCTGGCAATTTTTTTTCCTCGAGAAACATGTCGCATTTTTTCCTCATTTTTCATGTCTCCTTGATTTTTGTGTCCATTTTTGGGTGGTTTTTTCGACACATGGTTTTGGTTGATGGTTTTCTATTTTTGGTTAAGGAATTAGGGTTTTTGACTAATCCAAGTCATTGGGTTAGGGGTTTTGATGTATTTGTCTCATATATGTATATTTCATTGCAAACAATGTATCACAATGTATGAATATAAAATATGTTGGTTTTCCCAGTTTGGGTTTCTAGGGGAAAAATCTTCGTGTAATGTTTGTATTTTCCATTGTATATTTTTTGTTCTTTTACTGAAAATGTGTTTGCAATAAATAATTGTACAAGGTTAAAATATACATTTGGTATCAAAGATTTGTTGGCTTAAGGGGACGTCTTTGTGGTCAAGGGTTTGTATTAGGACTTTGATAAGCCTTGTTATAGTGGGAGATATGTGGTATTGATTTTTTAGTTGAAAAGTAATGGTGAGAAGTTTGAAAAAGGATATCGATAAGTTTAATGGGAAATGTTTTGAGATGTGGAAGATCAAGATGGAAGATATGTTGGTGTATATAGATCAATGGATCCCGGTGGATCTATGTACTACACCTACAGGAACTTTAACAAATGACTAGAAAAATTTGGACCAGAAAGAGAAGAGAACAACCCGACAATGTATCTTCGAATTGGTATTATTGAATGTGTCAGAGGAAGATACAATCAACAATTTATGGGATAAGTTAGGGAAGTTGTATCATTCTAAGTCCCTAGTAAATAAACTATTCTTGAGAAATAAGTTGTATAACATGAGGATGAGAGATGGAGACTCGGTGGCAGAGAATTTGAATGCCTTCAATACTATGGCAAGTCAGTTAGTATATGTTGATATTAAAATTTTAGATGAAGATAAGTGTATGAGTTTATTTTTCTCTTTACTAGACTCGTGGGATAGTATGGTTGTGGCCATAGGTAGTAATACAACTTCATTGAAGTTTGATGAAGTGGTCTCATCCTTGTTGTCATAGGAGATGAGATAAAAGAACATGGAAGAACATAACATAGGTGCATTATTTGCAATAGGACTCTCCCAAGAAATAAATAGTTTTAAGTCCTCAAGTGGGAGATATAAGTCTAAGGGTAGATCTAAATCCCAAAAGGTTTGTATGTTGGAGATATGGAAAATAAGGGAAATACAATAAGCAATGTAGATCCAAAGTTGAGAAAAACAAGGGATCTGAAGAAGCTCCTTCTATAGAAGAAAATAACTCCAAGGAAGAAGGAGGGGATGTGTACTTGGATTATTGAAGGAAAGATGAAGATCATGAGGCATGGTTGGTTGACTTAGGTGCATCATTTCATATGACTACCAACAAGGAGTGGTTCTGTGAATATGAAAGGTATGATGGAGGTAATTTTTTCCTAGGTGATGACTCGACAACCAAAATCATAGGTCGAGAAAAATTCAAGTTGAGGCTCATAGATGGAAGGATTATAACACTACCTGGTGTTCTTCACATCCCAGGATTGGCCAAAAATTTGATTTATGTAAGAAAAATGGACGATGCAGGGGTAAAAACAATATTTGAAAAGGAAACTCGCAGGATGGTTCGGGGAGAAATGGTGTTGCTGAAGGGAGTTCAGTTTGGAACTATGTATAACATGCAAGGAAGAAATATTAGTGATGAATGTAATAGTTCCATTGTTCCTGATATTGGAGTTGAAGAAGAAATAAATCCTACAGTATTTGGAGAAAAGGTTATGATGTGGCATCAAATACCGAGGCATATCGGAGAGAAGGGTCTTTGACTACTACATGGTAAAGGCATGGTTGAAGGTATGACTAACTACTCTCTGGATTTTGATTTCTGTGAACATTGTGTATATGGGAAGAAAAATCTGGTAAGAATCCCCTCTGGTGCAACGAGACTAGAAGGAATTTTACAGCTAGTTGGCAGTGATGTGTTTGGACGTGTGTTGGTTCCATATTTGGGAAAATAAGTGTACTATGTTTCATTTATAGATGAATTCTTACGGAATAATTGGATATATTTCCTTAGGAATAAATCTGAAGTCTTTGAAAATTTTGAATAGTTTAACGCTCTTGTTGAGAATCAAACAGAGAAAATAATTAAGGTGCCAAGGATATATAATGGCGGAGAGTTCTGCATTAATGAATTTGAATAATTATGTAAGAAGTGCGGTATAGAAAGGAATCATACTAATACATAAACACCTCAACAAAATGTAGTTGTAGAAAGGATGAATAGAACATTGATGGAAAAAGGAAGGTGCATGATCAGTGGTGTCGGGTTAGGGAAGGAATTATGGGCAGAGGTAGTGGGTATTGCATGTTACCTGGTCAACAAATAACCGTCATTAGTGTTGAATGAGAAGACTCCAAAAGAGGTATGGACTCGTAAGAAACCTTATCTCACACATCTCAAGGTATTTGGCTGTGAAGCCTATGTTCATGTTCCAAAGGAAAACAAGAGTAAGCAAGATAAGAAGGCTGAAAATTGTATCTTTATTGGGTATAAATATGGTCTTAAAGGTTATAAGATTTGGAACCCAGAAACTAAGAAGGTTGTGTATAGTCGAGATGTGGTATTTAGATAAATGAAGGATGTTTTTAAACGAGAATTCCTACCAAGTAAGGAAGAACTAGAGAAAATAGAGTTTGATTTAAAGGATTATGAATCAGACTCTACAGAAGAACATGAATTAGAAGAAGAAGATCCTCATATTCCAGTATTGAGGAGATCCGTTCAAGAAATAAGGATACCAAAAAGGTATACTCCATCTGATTTTTGTTCAAATTTTTCTTTATCTATTACTGATGATGATCCTAGAACTATCAAGGAGGCAGTGGATTCAAAGGATGGAAAACTATGGGAAAAGGCCATGAATGAAGAAATGGTAGCCCTGGATAAGAATGAGGCTTGAGATCTAGTGGATTTGTCGATTGGAAGAAATCCAATTGCAAGAAAATGGGTATTTAAAAAGAATCTGAATGAAAAAGGAAAAGTGGAGACACACAAAGCTCGTTTAGTAGCAAAGGGTTATTCCCAGGTTGAGGGAATTGATTTTGGTGATATTTTTTCTCTTGTTTCCAAGTTAACTTATATAATATTTATGTTATTTGTTGCTAATGCATTTGATTTTGAAGTAGAACATATGGATGTGAAGACAACATTCCTGCATGGGGATTTGAAAGAAAAAATCGGTATGAAGCATCCATAAGGTTTTGTTGTGAATGGAAAGAGGGAGATGGTATGCAAGCTAAAAAAGTCCATGTATGGTTTAAAACAGTCATCAAGGATGTGGTACAAAAAAATCGATACTTATATGATGGAGCTTGGCTTCACAAGAAGAAAAGAGGATCATTGTGTGTATTTTACATTAATTGGTGATCATTTGGTCTTGTATGTGGATGACATGTTGTTGATAGGAAACAACAAGGAGATTATCTAGGACGTGAAAACTTAGTTTTTCTCTAAATTTTACATGAAGGATGTCAGTGCTGCAAATTTCATTTTGGGAATGGAAATTAAAAGAGATCGAAAAAGGAGGAAACTATGGTTAAATAAGAGCAAATGTGTCGAGACAATATTGCAGAGGTTTAATATGCAGGAATGTAAATTGGTCAAGGTCCCTATCCCTATTGGTGTAAAGTTATCTACGGATCAGTGTCCCAAGGAACATGAAGATGAGGAGGACATGTCTCGTGTTCCATATGTGAGTGCAGCTAGCAGTTTAATGTATGCAATGGTATCTACTAGACCGTACATTGCACATGCAGTGGGAGTTTTGATCAGGTATATGTCAAAACTAGGGAAGGAGCATTAGAATTTAACAAAAAGGGTTTTCAGGTATTTACGTGGAATTGCTAGCTATGGATTGCGCTACCAAGGAAGACTAGGATTGGACAGAGTGTTGGACATACGTGGCTTTGTGGATGCAGAATGGTCTAGAAATCTGGATTGTAGGAGATCTACAAGTGGGTATGTGTTTAACATGTTTGGAGGAGCAATCAGTTGGATGAGAAAAAGACAGGTTGTAGTGGCAATTTCAAATACAAAAGTTTAATACATGGCAACCACTCATGCAAGTAAGGAATCAATATGGTTACAAATATTGTGTTCATATATTGGGTTTGTACAACAAGTTCTAAGGATATATCATGACAGTCAGAGTGCAATTTTTCTGGCGAAGAACCTAGCTTATCATTCAAAGAAAAAACATATTGATATTCAATATTACTTTGTGAGAGACATGGTTGAAGAAAATAAAGTGTTGTTGATGAAAGTGGAAAATTTGAAGAATGTTGCAGACTCATTAACAAAATATGTGAGCATTGAGAAGTTCTCTTAGTGTATAGGATCCATGGGCATTGTTGCCTTGAATTGTTGACTATGTAACCCTGTAACCCCCTATATGAAAACAAAACAACAAGTGGGAGAATGTTGGGTATTTGTTATATTTTGTGCAAATTTTTTTTTCCTCGAGAAACATGTCGTATGTTTTCCTTGTTTTTCGTGTCACCTTGATTTTCATATCCATTTTTGGGTGGTCTTTTTGGCACGTGGTTTTTTTCGATGGTTTTCTATTTTCGGTTAAAGAATTAGGGTTGTTTACTAATCCAGGTCATTGGGTTAGGGTTTTGGATGAAGCTGTCTCCTATATGTATATCGTATCGTAAACAATGTATCACAATGTATGAATATAGAATATGTTGGTTTTCCTGGTTTTGGTTTCCAGCGGAAAAATATTTGTGTAATTTTTGTATTTTCCATTGTATTTTTTTTGTTCTTTCACTGAAAATATGTTTGTTGTAAATAATTGTACAAGGTTAAAATATACATCAAGCACTCACCAAACCATGATTAAATATAAGTATAAATACAACATATAACCATACCATATCTTTTGTACTGGATCTGAACCAATAGACCATTTTTCTGGGAACTTGCTTCATACTTCAGGAACCTGGCACCAGGACTTACTTAATATTTTCATGTCCTTTCCAAATTGTAGGCTCCATTATCTCCTTCATACTGCATACGTATGCACCCTGGCCCACTGCTTCCCATGTACATCTTCATAAAACTAGGGTTTTATGAACCTCCGAAACTTTGTTTGTCAAAATTGCTTGCTACCTCAAACTTGCAGAACTTCTGATGCATCCATGAGTACCTAAAACTAACCTTTCACAAAAAATAGATCTTCAACATTCTCAAAAGATTAAATATTATAATATACCATTTCTGTCTTATTTATACTTGTCAAATTATCTTCCTCTAGGGGTTATCTCCTAACCAATTTAACCCAACTTCTTTCTTTTGGGGATAACCCACTTCTAACCACTTTGTCCACGTACAACAATTTTATCCACAAATAGTAATATCTCCACTTCTAGTTGAAGCTAACTTATTTTTAATTTTTTTCTTATTGCAACCACTTAACCCATGACTAACCACTTTGACTAGTCAATTTTATTCTAGGAGCTTCTAGAATAATTTGACTTATTTGACCTTTTAGGGGCTTCTAGATACTCATGGGGGTTCTCCATCTTCACAACTCCATAACTCTCTAACCTTAAGGAGTTATGTGACATTCCACATATCATTGGAAATGGAATGACAAGAAATATCCATCTAGAATAGTCTCACTTGCAAATTCATTGATCTTCATTACATTATTCCACAACCAACCTCTACATTGTTGGGACTAGAAAAACACTTAACCATTTGGACTTCACAAAGCATCTTCCCATGAGATATTTCACCATAAGGGGACCACTTTGGAGTTCATCCATTTGGTACTTCCTATCAACCATGACAACACATCAATGATACAATGATAAAAAAATGATAAACCTTTACATCAATGACCACACATCACTATGACACCTCATGAAATCAAACCTATGACATCAAATACATCCATGACCACATGATCCAATAATCAATATATCAATGATATTACTATCACAATACTTGACATGAAACCTTTGACATCAATGACAACATAGTACAAAAATACCCCCCTTTGCCATTGATGGCAACATGTAGACATATTAATGCTCCTCATCAATATTCATCTCACCACATCAAATATCTCTCCCCCTTTGACATCAGTGGAAAAGGGTATCTCCCTTTGGGGCTTCTCCCCCTGATAGAACTATCCTTGAGGCTGCTCCCCCTGGTTGCACTATCCTATGGGATTCTCTCCATTTATATGATGAATCTCTACCTTTGACAAGGGAAATCACTCCGTTGTAATGTTGGTAACATGGATTCCAATAATATCTATCATATCTCCACCATACATCTGTAACCAATCATGGGAAGAAGAATAACTCCCCCTATGGGTATGTCTCCTCTGTAAGATGAACAATATGCTACCACTATAATATGATTCTACTGCAAATGTTGTTTCTCTACTAGAAGACTGATGAACTTCTCCACTGCATCAAAATAACATGATCCTTGGACCTATCCATGTATCATACAATGATCCATCGATTTGTACCTTCAACTAGTGCATCAACTATGCACCAAACCTATATCATGAACTTGTTGGATCATGTTGTCATTGATGCCAATGGTTTGATTATTTGGGAGATTGTTGGATCATATGTCATTGATGCAAATGGTTTGATTGATTGATGTCAAGTAATTGATTGATGATGGGTATGTCCCTCCAAGATGAACAATATGCTACCACTATAATATGATTCTACTGCAAATGTTGTTTCTCTACTAGAAGACTGATGAACTTCTCCACTGCATCAAAATAACATGATCCTTGGACTCATCCATGTATCATACAATGATCCATCGGGATTTGTACCTTCAACTAGTGTATCAACTATGCACCAAACTATAATCATGAACTTGTTTGATCATGCTGTCATTGATGCCAATGGTTTGATTATTTGGGAGATTGTTGGATCATATGTCATTGATGCAAATCGGTTTGATTGATTGATGTCAAGTAATTGATTGATGGATGATTTATGAACAATGTATATGTATTGTCCTTTGATGAGAATGATAGATGTCAAAGTGGAAACCAATTGATAAAGATGGATCATTGATATGATGCATAGATGAAGATGGATCAATGAGTTGGCATTGATACACGATGATGCATAGTTTGTTTGATGAAAATATGACTCATTATTGTCTTATCATGATTGATAAGGTACACAAATGGATGAACTCCAAAGTGGTCCCCATATGGTGAAATCCCTCACGGGAAGATGCTTTGTGGATTGAGTTATCCTAGAAGAATGGTTGGAGGACCCATGCTTGTATGTGGAATACTGAGATGAATATCAATGAAGTTGTTGGTGAAACTATCATAGATGGATAGTGCTTGTCATTCCATTTCTGGTGGTATGTGGAATGTCACATAACTCCTCACGGTTTGAGAGTTATGGCCTTATGAAGTTTGGAGGACCCTCATATCAAGGCTTGAAGCCCCCAAGGTCAAAGAAGTCAAAGTGCTTGAAAAGAAGAAATCATTATTTAAATGATAAAGTAAAGTGACAAAATCAAGATGATGCATAGTTTGTTTGATGAAAATATGACTCATTATTGTCTTATCATGATTCATAAAGTACACAAATGGATGAAATCCAAAGTGGTCCCCTTATGGTGAAATCCCTCATGGGAAGATGCTTTGTGGATTGAGTTATCCTAGAGAATGGTTGGAGGACCCATGCTTGTATGTGGAATAATGAGATGAATATCAATGGAGTTGTTGGTGAAACTATCATATATGGATAGTGCTAGTCATTCCATTTCTGGTGGTATGTGGAATGTCACATAACTCCTCACGGTTTGAGAGTTATGGCCTTATGAAGTTTGGAGGACCCTCATATGAAGGCTTGAAGCCCCCAAGGTCAAAGAAGTCAAAGTTCTTGAAAATAAGAAATCATTATTTAAATGATAAAGTAAATTGACAAAATCAAGATAGATTATTTAAATAATAAAGAGAAGTGACAAAATCAAAAAGGAATATTTAAATGATAAAGTATTGGAGAATTTGTTATTCATGGAAAGTGGTTAACCCTAAAATAAGGAAAATAGGTTAAATAACCTAGAAATGGGTTAAGTGACCTAGAAGATGAAAGTATAAATAAGAAGCTAGGATCTCTTGTGAAATGTACATTTGGTGAGAATCCCTTTTGTGGATCAATGGAGAGCTTCTTGTGAATATATTTTGCAGTATTGATGGAGATATTCTTGAGGATTATTGGTTTGGATCTCTTGAGAATGATTGAAGATCTATTATGAGGAAGAGAGCGAGAGGAGGATCTCATGGACACATCAAAGTTTCGACAATGTCAGAGATCTTGATGACAAAATTCTCGGAACTTCAGAAACCCTAGTTTCTGAGGTATATGCGAGTTGTCTGTTCTTAGGGTGCATATACATTAAGGTATACACGGGCTATATGAAGACAGGGAGTGTATGGTAGATAAAATGGTGAAGACTTGTGTTTGAGCTGGTGCTAAGCTCTTGGATGATTAGGCAGGTTCTAGACTTGCATTCTATGGCCTCAGATCTATCACTGAGACACTGGTATGATTACATTATTGTATTTATGAATACTATTGTTTGATGTGATGGGAATGCTTAGGGAATTCTTGGTATGGATTCTATGATATGGTTCAGTTTGGTTGATTTGGTTGATGGAGTGATCAGTACTCTTGTGATTCAGTGGTGACATGATTGCTATGGTATAATAGATTCTTATACATGGTTGAGATAGCATTCATATTGATCTATTGTGGAGCATGAGCAATCTATTGGAGAGCTTGGAGATGTTGTGGCTGATTGTGGGTTAGTTTGGACAGTGGAAGACAGAAGAGAAAGTGATTTCAGGTTGCAGAGGATATGAGCATGTGAAACAAAGAAAAACCCTAGTTGCTCAAAAGCATATGCATGTTTCATTACACACTAGCTGTGTGCACATGAGGGCTATAGTGAGCCAGGGCATGTACACACGCGGGCTACACTACTGACAGGTCGCATACCTATTGACAGATTGATATATGTTGAGGATTGTTGCCTCATCTCAGTTGGTGTTGAGGGTGTAAGTTGAGTCTTTCATTATAGAGCTGGTGCTCTTGTAGAGTTGTACTCTATTCAGTTGTTGCTGATAAACCCTGGATTGTTGTCCATAATAAAAAGAAAAATTGTACATACATCTTGTGTTATTTGTGTTACTTGTGGTGATGACTTATTGATGATATGTGTTGTTGATATATGTTCACATCTAACTGGTTATAAATGACAGCAATGGGTAATGAAT
>SNQJ01S0030490.1:59345-69497 GCA_010110895.2 Picea sitchensis | reverse complement strand
TGACAGGGTTTCAATGGATGGATAGTGGTAGCTTTAGTTTTTATTTGTAGAATGCTTATCTAATTGTTGTTTGATTTTACTTATCTAGTTGTCAATTAATTTGCCTATTTGATTACTTGTCATATGTTAAAGTAGTGTTTAATTCTTGTTTATGAGCAATTTCCTTTTTTGCACTTTGAATTGTTAATATAGAGCTAGTTTAGTTTATGTTATGTAATTTGTTGCTTAGATTTAGGTTGCAATTTCAATTTGTAGTTAATTATTGAGTTTAGTGTAGTATGAATTTGCTTCATTAGTATAGAGTGCAATTGAGTTTATTAGCATAGTCTTGTTATATTGTTGATGATTAATGCATGATAAGTTCTTTCTTTCATAGCTTAGCAGATAGTTTCCTTGTTGTTGTAGGATAGCTAGTCTTCTTGCTTTGGTAGATTAAAGATTAGTTTGCTTATCATAGATTAAGGATTAGTTGTTAATTCCTCTTGCTTTCAATTAAGTAGATTTCCTTTCATAAATTAGAAATAGTTGTGAAGTTTGATTTTAGAATAGAGTTTACTTGCCTCTTAGCTTAGTTAGTTGCTTATTGAGTAATCTTAATTAGTTTACTTGTTGTAGAAGTTATCCTAGGTTAGTTAGCTTTAATTGCTTACTTGTCTATTCTTGCTTTGATAGTGTAGTTGCTTGTTTATTTACTTGCTTTCACATGATAGTTTCTTATTGAATTTAAGTAGGCTAGTTAAAGTAGTTTGTTGTTGTTATTTTCTTATTAGATGAATAGTTTGCTTTTGCTTATTGTTAAGAATGAACTAGTTTGCTTTCAGTAGGGTTTTCATTTGTTTTCCTAGAACCATCCATCGATCCTTTGTCCAAAGGTTACTTAGGTTACACAGTTTAAGTTTCTTAGTAGGGTTTTCTCATTAGTAGTTTTTGCTTGAATAGATTAGCCCTTAGATAGCCACTTCCTTAGTCAGACTATACTACCAGCGCTTCTACCTTGGCATATATTTTTCTACAACTCTAAGTTTACTTACCCCGGGTTGAAAATTTAATTGAGGGTTTTTAGTGTGTTTTTAGTGCATATAGAACACCCATCAGTTTCCATTTTATTCTTTGATGTAAATATTACTTTTTGTAGTTCCTCTCTTGAATCCTTCCTGGTGTAGGTACTTATCAAGCCTTGAGTACCAAGCTCTAGGTTCTTTCTTCAAACCATATAGGACCTTCTTCATTTTGCACACATAGTCTTGATTTTCTAATAGTTGAAATCCCTTAGGTTGTTCAATGAATACTTCCTCCTACAAATTTCTATTTATAAATGAATATTCAAAATCCATTTGATAGAATTTGATACTCTTGTAGATTACAATTACCAGGAAAACTCTAATGGCTTCTAGTCTGGCTACTGGAGAAACATTTTCATCAAAGTCTACCCCTTCAACTTGAGAATATCATTTACATACAAGCCTTGAATTATTTCTCACTACTTGTCCATCCTCATTCAGTTTGTTCCTAAAAACCCACTTGGTGCCAATTTTATTCTTGTCTTTTGGTCTAGGAACTAGCTCCCAAGTTTCATTTTTCTCAATTTAATCAAATTTTCCATTCATAGTATTAACCCAGTTTTTATCTATGATAGCTTCCTCGAAGCTCTTTGGTTCTATTTTAGATAGTAAAGACAAATTTGCATGTTCTGGTGATCTTATCAATTGTCTTCTTGTTTGGACACCTTTGTTGTTCTCTCCAAGAATCAGTTCTTCAGGGTGGTTCTTTTGAACTTATCTCAAGGGGGTATTTGTGTATTGTCTAGGAGCTTCCTCTTCTGCATTATCTTCCTCACAATAGTTCTCTTCTTCTTCTTTCTCTGCGTTATTTTTCTCATTTTCGTTCTCTTCTTCACTATAACTTGTTATTGTTGGCTGGTCATTTGTTTACATCTTGATCCTTCCAAGATTTTCACCATCCACTCTTACATTTGCACTTTCAACAATTTTGTCTAATCTCATATTTAAACATTTGTAATATTTTATTTGAGAGGAGTACCAGAGGAAAATACATTCATCACATCTGGATTCAAACTTACCAGGGTTGTCATCATCTCTTTTTATGTAGAATTTACTTCCAAAAACCTTAAGGTGTTTGAAATTTGTTGGCCTACCTTTCCACAATTCATATGGATTTTTTTCACTGTTAGCTCGGAGCTATGCACTATTCAAAATATAGACAGTTTTGTAGACTACATCCCGCCCAAAATATATTCGACAATTTATCTTTATTTAGCATAGTTCTGGACATTTAGTTGAGAAGTGTATTCTATTCCATGATCTTCACATAATTCATTAAAATCATATGAGGTGAATTCTACTCCATTATCTGACCTTAGGCGTTTGATCTTCAAATATGCTTCATTTTCAACTAATGCTTTGAATTCTTTAAACTTCCCAAAGACTTTTGATTTATGCTTGAGAAAGGGTACCCAAGTCATTCTTGTGTAATCATCAATGAATAATATGAATTAAATGTTACCTTGCAGACTTTATGATTTGGTTGGTCCACAGAGATCGGTGTGGATGAGTTCCAATGGTCTTAATGTTCAATATTCCTTGGTTTTGAATCTCTCTCTTGTTTGTTTCCCATGTTGAAAATGTTTTCATATCGGGTTTGAGGGCCTAATGATTTTTGGAATACCTCTTACTTCCTGGTTGTTACTGACCTTGACTAAGTTTTCAAAACTTAAATGTCCCATTCTCTTATTCCATAACCAAATTTCATCTATCTGTCCCACAAAACATACTTCTCTTCCAATTTTATTTAGAATATATACATTGCTTAGAGTTTTGATTTTTGTTTCTACCAATATTCCAGTGTCTTATTTTCTTATTCTTCATTCCTGAGAGTTAAACATAAGTGTGTGTCCCTGGTCACACAACCGAATGACACTTAGAAGGTCATGTTTTAAATCTTCAACTAGTAGAACATTTTATGTTGTGGTCTTCTAACTTCCAAGGCTGGCTTTACCTTTCCCAATTATCTTGGAAGATTTATTATCTCCAAATGAAACACTTCCTACCTTCTCTCTCTTTAGCATAATAAATTTGTTTTTGTCACAAGTCATATGTCTTGAACATCCAATGTCTATGTACCAATATCTTTCTTTGTTTTGAGCATGCATTGCTAAATCACATTCTTCCTGAAAACCCTTTTCTTGTTTATTCCTCCAGACTCTAATGGTATTGTTGACAACAACTTATTTTATAATAGGGGTCTGTATCCAAATTTTGCAATACTGATATTTGTGGCCAAAATTGTGTCATTTATAAAATTGAATATCGTATTTAAACAATGGAAAAAATGAATTCTTGTTTCTGTTGGCAACATGATTTTTGAATTTTTTATTCATATAATTATTTCTTGAAGGATTGTACATGCCTCAATTTCTTCTTTGGTCATTTCTTGGATATGCTCTACAGTCTATGGCCTTATGTCCAAAATTGTTGCATGAAAAACAATTACCAAGAAATAGGTATTCATACCTGTTCATAGTAGGTATCCTTGGTGTCATCACTTTTATGAATTCATTATTTCCATGAAGGATAGTTGGCTCTTGTTTATCAGGGTTTGATTCATTAGTGTTCTAATTTCATTTAGTGGGATTGTTTAGTCCCATAACACAACTCTTGGGTTCTTCCTTGGTTCTCTGTAATTTCGGGTTAGGATTGAAACCAAGTCCAATTTTGTCGAATGGTGATATTTGATTATTGAGAATATTGTCTAACATCATAGAATTTGATCAATTTTTTTTACTATGGTTAAGCTCATCCATAAGTACATTGATTTCTATCATTAGGGAAGCATTTTCCTTTTCAAATTTCTCACAATATTCTTATTTGTTTTTTAGTTGACTCATTATTTCCTCTTCAACCTTATTTTGTTCTTCTAATTGATAAACCAGATCAGAATTATGTGACATGTTTTCTTTCAACCATATATTCTATGTTATGAGCCTTTCTATTTCATCTAGGGAAAAAAGTAATTTTGCTTCAAGATCAACATCCACGTCATCATTTTCTCCAATTTCTAGGATGTTGTTATTGTCTTCATCTTCATTGGAATTTGTTTCTTGGGACATGAAAAGAAAATCATCTTCAACTTATTCATCAATTTCAAAAGATAAGTAGTAGTCCTCTTTAGAATAAAGGTTTTTCTTTTGTTTGTGCAGGTATTTGTTCCTTCGATTGTTACCCTTCCTTCTTTCATTAGGGTTAAATTTATCTTGCTCTTTTTTAACCTTGTTCTTATTATGAGGACATTTGGAAGCAAAGTGTCCAACTCCACCACAATTAAAACATTTGACAGGAAGAATACCTTTATATTTTCCAATTCCCCTTTGGAGCCTTCTTACAAAGTTGGCTTCTTCTGTATCAGAATCATCATTTTAGTTGTCACTTGATTTTTCTTTTCTTTTGTTCATCTTCTTTGAGAATTTGAATGTTGCTTCCTTTTTAGGTACTTATTCTTGTAATTCCATGCAATTCATTCGTTGTTAATTTGTCCAAATATGTTCTATATTCAAGAGTTGATATATTAGGATTGAATCTCATAGGAAGTGACCCGAGTACTTTTTGCACAACAAATTTTTCATCAACCATTTCACCTAAGCCTCTGATGATGTTTACAATTCCATCCACATGAAGAATATATGTTGCAATGTTTTCTTCTTCATTCATCTCAGGGATTTCCAATTGACTCCTATGAGTTTGTAGTTTTGATTTCTTGACTTTATCATCTCCTTCATAAGTTTTCTTCAGTTTATCCCACATCTCTTTTGCAGATTTGTAGTGCATAACTTTGGTGAATTATGATTTTGATAATCTTTCCTGAATTGCATTCATGGATTTTGAGTTATTATCATTGATCTTCTTTGCACCTATGTCAAAAACAAAATTTGTTGGAGTATTGTAACCATTCTTGATTTATTCCCAGACATCATATCCTAGTGACTACAGATATACTCTCCTTCTGATGCACTAGAAATCATAATATGTTTCATCAAAGTATGGAAATTTTCTTAAGGATAGTTTATCTTGTTTATTCATGTCATATGCTGGGATTTTCCTTCCAAAGGTTATACTGTTGCTAAAGGAACCTACTCTGATTCCAATTGTTGAAATGTTTGATAGTACTAAGGGGGGGGGGTGAATAAGTATTGTATAATTTTATTACATTTTATTATGATATGATTTTAAAACACAGTTAGGATTTATACTTGCATTCAATTATACCAAAAATGTCCTCTTCATAATCACAAACAATGTTCAACACATTTACACATATAGAGGTGGAAACCCAAATTGTGAAGATCTTACAAGTATTTATAAATGAATACCAATTCATGTAAGAATAATCATCAATGAGGACACCAATCCTATGTAGGAACCAACCTACAACTGGATGAGGACACCAATCCTATGTAGGCACCAACCTACAAACAAGCACCAACTTGCAAATAGACAAGGACACCATTCCTTTGTAGCCATCAACCTACAAACATGAACCAACCTGAAAATTGAGCTCCAACTCAATATTTCCTTGCTCCACCATGTCACCCTTATTTTGTATTTGTTCCCAAGAACTTGTTATACTACATTTAGTTTAACAATCTTTCAATAAATTCTAGAACATATTTTCTTCTATATAGAGTTCTCATAGCTGCACCAAATTTTCTATAATGTATTCCTTTGCATTCTTGACGTTAAAGAAACAATCCTTCTTCCATAATAGTTCTCCTATTTATCATAATTACCCCTGTAGAAAGTATCAAAGACACCTATACAATACATAGTTCCTTATGTCATCATTTCATATCACTACAAAGTTCATATTCTTTTGTAGTCCCAAGAGCACCATCTTTCTTCTGCAGACCTGAGAAAATATTCTTGTAACACCCCAAGGCTGATCCCCTACTGAATTTTAATTATGTTTATTGGTTGGTGATCCAAGTGTTTATAAGATGGAAGACTTATATGTTTATTAGGCCGAAGAGCCTAGATTCTTAAGGCCAATGAGCCTGATTTTTGTATATGTAAATACGCATATCATTAATAAAATTGCACTGCTATGTGTAGACCGACCACGAAGAAAGAGTTATGGGGGACTAATATCCACTAGGTAGGGTAAGATAGGAGGCTAAGTATCTAGGCATAGGGGCTAATCTATAGGGCTTACCTCTAAAGGAGCAATATTTTAGTATTTTTTCCCAAAGGCTATGATTGACATAAGTCGCGTTGTCCTAAGTTCCTGGGAGAGGGAACGAGTGCTAAGTGGAGCTCATACAATTTCAAGAAGATAGGTGTCAGCCTGGGCACATGAAGTTATAGCTAGGAAATCCAGCTCATTCAAGGTTCACTTCCCATTCTCACGTTCTTCCTCGCCATTCTTGCAACCCTCACCTACTCGCAAGTCTTCCATCTTACTTGATTCACCCACTGACTCACGTAGGAGCCATCATCTCCATCATCGACCTATGCATATATCACGCACCTCTAGACCCTATAAGTGTTGTGAGTTATCTTGTACCTTTCCTGTGAAGCATAGCGCACCTGTAACTTGCCTTAACAGTTTGTTGTTACAACCCACGTAGTTCCTCGACTAAGCGTGGGTTGTTTCCATCATCTATTCTATACTGAGCTTTGTTGTTGCCATCACCTTTTCTAAAATTGGCTTAGGATCTAGATTGAAGAACCAGGTTGTCAGGCCTGTGGTTTGAAGAAGCAGGTTTTCATGAATGCGGTTTGAATAGGCAGGTTTTCATGCCCGTGGACTGAAGAAGCAGGTTTTCGGGCCTATAAGAAACTCTCTTAAGGTGAGAGAGATTGTTGGGGAAGTGATTTCCTAGAGGGAGACCAACTACAAATATAGTTATATGAGAATTCATGCTCGGTCTGTTACTGAAGCCCTAGAAGGGAAGTGGGCCAGGCAAAGGATTGTTGAGCAGAGAAGGGGCACGCTTCCTGGGGTGGGACAGACATGTGGGGAATGAGAGGTTGTAGGTTGTTAGTGTGAGCTAGATGCTGAAAAAAAATCCTTCTGGAAGGAATCTCTTTCTCGGTGGAGTTTAGTCCCAGCTCAGGGGTGACCCACTGTTGAGTGTGATGTGGTCTAAGGATGGGAGGTTCGTGGGAGGTTTGCATGTAGTTGGTGGTCATTTATTAAAAAATAAGTACCAAATATTTGTTGATTGCATGTTGGGTAATTGTACATGTGTTATAATTGATGAGTAATTCCTGGATATTGCATATATGTTGCATGTGTAGGCTTACTATTATTTCTTCATTAATATGTTTATGTTAGAATATGTTGTTTGTATGTCTTAATGTTATTTCCACATGAATAGTGGCATGAACAAAATGTTATAACTGTTAATTTTCATTAGATATATATGCATATAAATACACAAAATGGTATCATAGAATAAAGTTTATTCAGTGGCATGGCATGGCCTGTTGGTTTAGGGTCATGGATGTCATGAATTGGTATCAGAGCTAAGTGAGACATCCAAGAAGTGGCGTTGATCAGCCTTTTGGTGGCTGGGGACATTAAAAAATGGTATTAGAGTCATGGTTTCAACACTAAGCCTGGATGGGCCATGTTAGTGGAAGTTGAAGCAAAAGTTTCAGAAAAGGATTGTTGTCGAAATGGAAAAAATTCAAGTTCAGAGCCCTTGGTTTCTACATGGAATCTGGATGGGCCTCGAATGAGAAATTTAGAGTAAAACTTCCAAAGAAGTTTGATGTACATAGTGCCAGAAGGGTGTTGAGAGAAAACTTGGACTGTGTTCGTAAGCACCAGAGGTGTAACAGGTTAAGAAATGGCCACAGAGAAAGAAACCACAACAACCGAGGTGTTGGGCCATAGGATCTATTCGGGAGAAGGAGGACCCTTCACAACCATCAAATTTGGAGAAAATTACATGAAGGTTAACCCCCAAGTCTTTCGAACTTCACAACTTCGATGAAAGTTATGGGTTATAATAGTAAGAGGGGTCGAAGCCCAAAGTCCCAAAGTCCCAAAGAGAATATACACCATAGATCCAGGGAAGGGGAGTGTTCACCATTGGATTCAATCAAGGAAATATTAGCTTGTTCAGGATTTAGACATTTGGGAGAATTGGGGTGTGCTGGTGCACAAACTGTCGAAGCCTAAAGTCCCAAAGCAAAAGAGAAGAAGTGGCATGGTAGGATGATGTGTCCAGTGGTGACATGGAACTTTCCTAGACATGCCACGTGCCACCACCTTAGTTGGTGACAATTGTACTATGTGGACCCCAGAGGGTAATGAAGTTCGGGAGTTCGACGTTTAGAAGAATTGGAGTGTGCAAGTGTAAAACATATCAAGGCCTGAAGTGATGTGTCTTGTTGATGTCACTTGAAATGACGTGGACACATGGAATGTGTGCCACATGTCATTGAGTTAAGAACCTTTGGATGATTTAAATGCTCGATAGAACGTGACACGTGTCACCCATCTGAGTGGGCCATGTGTCTACTTCTCAGATTTTTCCACATGGGCCTCCTCTTGAGCATGGATGGTGGGGCCCTGATGGTCATAGTGGACATGTGGCGCCAGATTGTCAGGTCTGGAGACTTGACACTATGGAAGAAATAGTTCATAAGGGAATGGAAGGAAGGAGTTTTCAAAGTTCCATAGCACCGAGGTGACGTGACGTAATGATGTCGCCAGGGGTGACATGGAAGTTTTCGAAGATTAGCGGTTTGGGAGTTTTGGGATGTGTAGATGTGAAATCCTCTGAAGTCCCGAAGCTTTGAATCTTTGAAGTCTCGGAGCTCCGAAGTCGAGAGTTCTATAGTGGGTATCAATCATTGGATGCTGAGAAGTTGTGACCATATATCCACCATTCTTCGCATGTTGTCAGTTCGTTGTTCTGTGATGTTTGGGATGCATAGAAAAAGGGAAACCTATGAAGCCCAGAGCCTGAAGTTTCAAGGCTCCAGATAAGTGCCCAAATCATTAGCATGGGTCACAGCCGCAGTCACACGCGAACCAAGGGAAGAAGAAAAAGGGGCTAACGCCCAATTTTTTTTTCCAGAACATAGTGAGGCTTAGAGATAGAAGCCCGAGGGGTTCTTGACCGACCAAGACCCACTGAAAATGGAATCTGATATTTCTTTTATTGAATCAGATTGGTTTATTTTGGAATTTTTTTAAATTTTATTAGCCTGACAAAAATTCGGTTGACTGTACATTTTGCAGAATTAACAATTGTCAGAACTGAACCGAATTGTCGCATAATGCAAAGAAATGGAGGAGGCACAGGATGATTACAGTTCAAAAAATGAAGCTAGAGGAATGGATGTCCATTTGGGAGTTGAAGGATTGAACTCCAATGAGCATGGAGAAGAGATAGATAAAGACGATAACATGATGAAAATTATTAAAAATTTATTGAAAGATGTCCAACTTCACCATGTAGATAACAAAAAGATCATGAAATCCAGGGAACAATAGGGAGAATTCAACATGAAGTTGATGTAGAGCCTGGAAAGAATAGAAAATAAGCTGGATAAGGAGAGTGACTCAATAAAATCAGGAAGTCAAAGAAGAAAAAAAAGTGATAGAAGACATCACCAACATTCCCTGAGGCATTCCAATAAGAGAGCACACGACAGCTCAAGTCCATCCCCTGTTAGGAAGCATAAGAGATCTGGGGTGAATGAGATATGAGGATAAATGAACAAAACCAAACCTACTACGTTTGATGGGGAGCATAAGAAGGATGAAGATGCAGAGACATGGTTGTTGGGCATGAGAAAGTATTTTCAATTGCATAATTATTCTTCTCATGCAGAAGGAAGAATTTCCATCTATCAACTCAAAGGAAAGGCATCCATGTGGTGGGATCAACTTGTGCAGGTGTAGCACATTAAAGAGAAAAATGTTACTTGGAGGGAATTCAATAATTATTTCAAAAAGAAACACTCGACTAAGAGATACCATGACAAGAAAATGAAAGAGTTCTTTGAACTCAAGCTTGGGAGTATGACAATAGATTAATATGAAAGAAGGTTTTTAGAATTGTTGAAATATGTATATTTTATCAAGGATAAGACAGTAAATATTCAGAAGGAATTGAGTGGT
>SNQJ01S0030490.1:15358-36735 GCA_010110895.2 Picea sitchensis | reverse complement strand
CCAAATACTAAAAGTTGTTCTAGAAAATGAAGCACATGGAGATCCATTGGAAGAATTGATTGAGAACCAGATTCCTACCACTATTGTCCAAAACAACATATCAGTTAAAATTACACCAAGGAGATTTTTGAATATCAATGATAATTTGAATACGCAACAACAACACAAATTGATTCAGATATTTTCTTAATATCAGAAGGCTTTTTCCTGGGAGTATCATGACATGAAGGGTATTGATGTGAAACTCTGCACACATCATATTTATATTAAGAAAGATGCCCGGCCCATTTGACATCCCCAAAGAATATTGAATCCTCATCTCATGGATGTTGTTAAAGAAGAATTACAGAAATTGTTGAATGTAGATTTTATATACCCTATTTCAGAGAGTCAGTGGGTTTCCCCACTAGTGATCATTCCCAAGAAGAATGGGAAATGGAGAATCTATGTAGACTACAGAGAACTCAACAAATCTACCCAGAAGGACCACTTTCCCCTACCTTTTATTGATCAGGTCCTTGATACTTTAGCAGGAAAGAAGTTTTTTTCCTTCCTAGATCATCTAGGCTAGATGGCTTTAGTGGCTATAATTATATTTAGATTTCTTTGAAGGACCAGGATAAACCTACATTTACATGTCCCTGGGGTACCTTCACATACAGGGTATTACCCTTTGGATTATGTAATGCTCTAGCTACATTCCAAAGAGTCATTTTAAGAATATTTTCTTATTTGATTAATGAGGGGCTTGAGGTTTACATGGATGATTTCACCCCTTACGACAATGATTTTGATCAAGCTCTAATAAATATGGAGAAGGTACTGGAACGATGCATTGCTACCAGGTTATGTTTGAGTCATGAAAAATTCCATATGATCATGATTGAAGGTGTGGTACTAGGGCACTATGTTTCTGCAGATGGAATCGGAGTAGACCCAGCAAAAATAGAGGTAATCCTTAATCTTCCTACACCTCGTACACAAACTGAGGTACGTAGTTTCTTTGGCGCTGCAGGATACTATCGCAGATTCATGGAAAAAAAATTAAAAACTGTTGCACCCTTACATGCTTTAACCGGTAATGCGGAATTTCAGTGGTTTGACAAGTGTGATGTGGCATTCACAGGACTTAAAACTCTTATTTCAACAGCACCGGTGCTGAGAGGACCAAACTGCAAAATACAATTCCACATATCTACATATGCATCGGATATTGCCATGGGCGTTGTCCTTGGACAAAAATAAGACAAGAAACATTATATTATTTATTTTATTAGCAAGAATATTACTCCCGTTGAATTAAATTACACAGTAACAAAAAAACAATTTTTAGTCGTTATACATGTTATTAATAAATTTTGACACTATATAACAGGATATCCAGTTATTCTTTATACTGATCATTCTTCTATTAAATATTTAGCTAACAAACAGATTACTAATGGACGGGTCACTTGGTGGTTATTACTATTGTAGGAATTTAACATCTCCATCAAGGATCGGCCTAGAAGAGAGAATCTTGTTGCAGATTTCTTATCGTGCGTACCCAAAACGGATGATTCTTTGACATTTGAAGATCAGTTTCCATACAAACACGTGTTTGTTGTCACTATTAAGCCACCATGGTACGTTGATGTGGAAAATTATTTGGCAACTGGGAAACTACCAACACAACTATCATCAAGGGAAAGGAAACCGATTGTCCAACACAATGCATGATTCACCTAGATTGGAAGATATCTTTTCCACACAGGGGCTGACCTATAGATCCAAACATGTGTAAGAGATGATGAAATTTATGGCATACTGAAGGCAAGTCATGATGAGCCCTGTGGAAGACATTTTGCAGACCATAGGACTGGGCATAAGATTTTACAAATGCACTATTATTGGCACTCAATATTCAAAGATGCAAAGAAATATGTTCAGACCTACGGCAACTATCGAAGGATGGGTCGACCAGGCCAAGATGATGAAATGCCCCTAAACGCACAAGTAGTCGTAGAACCTTTCAAGAGATGGGCACTAGAATTCGTTGGCCCCTTCAACCCAAAATCAAACCAGAAGGCCTATATATTATTTGCAATAGACTATATGACCAAATGGGTAGAGGCAGTAGCCTTGACAAACACAATAGAGGAATAATTCATTAAGTTTCTCTTTGAATTATTTGTATTCTATGGATTACCCATGCAAGTAATCACTGATGGAGGGTCGCAATTTATAGCCCATAGAATCACAACCACCCTGAGAAATTATCATATTAAACATAGAGTTACTTCCCCATACTACCCATGGGAAAACGGGCAAGTAGAAAGTACCAATAAAGTCTTGGAGGTAATTTTGAGAAAAACAGTCTCAAAAAACCATCAAAATTGGGCAGCCAAGCTTCCAAATGCCTTATGGGATTATCGCATGATGTGGCTTAACACCACTGGCTACTCTCCTTATCATTTAGTCTATGGAAAAGAACCTATCTTTCCAATTGAGTTTGAGATCAAGACTCTAAGGATGGCCTAGGAAATTGGACTGGATCTTATAGAGGCACATAAACAATGCCTACAACATCTCAATGAGTTAGACAAAGCATGCATGTCCACCCTGTAGCGTACAACTGCTATTCAACAATAGAGAGCTAGCTGGCACGATAAACATATCAAGAAGAAATATTTTCAGAAAGTTAATTGGGCACTTCTCTATGATTCCAGATTTCAGGATTTTCCTGGAAAATTACAGACAAGGTAGTTGGGACCGTATGAAATTAATTAAGTTCATGATAATGGCACTGTCACTTTAGTTACCATCGATGGGTCTAGTTCTCCTTTTCTAGTAAATGGACATTGGCTACAAATCTACCATCAGCCACCTTCAAAAGAATCCTTTTTCCAAGAAGTAAGTAAGGACCCTACTGTTCAGATTTTAGCTGGCTGGGAAGGTAACCCAATGGCTTCAACTTCATAAAATGATGATTTTTATCAGCACTGTACATATTGTATATAGCTTTCTTTACAAATTTGATTGAGTTTTTAGTCTTTACTTTTTTTAGGAAAGTCACTTGAGAGAATAAGAACTAGAAAAGATGACTGTAATGAATATAATTAACACTCTTTTATGTTCCTTACTCCTATCACACTTTGAAGAAACCCAGTAAATATAAACCTTGTTTTCACAGAAGACGAACATGACTACATGATACTAACAGACCATCCAATACTTTGATTATTGAATAAACTTTCCCATAGAAATTGAATGAATTTATATGATGACTAATCAATCATAGATTCACTAAAACAAAAATGTTTGTGGGAGGTTTTCAATCACTTAACTAGATGGTTAAAATTTGAACATTATCGTCGTTGTTCATTTAAAACGAAACGATTGTTGTTCCCTTCGTGTGATCTATGTTCCCTTCGCGGGATTGTTGTTCCCTTCACGACTAATATCGTCCATTCGAAATAACGATTTTTGTTCCTTTTCTTACACTTTTGTTCCTTTTTCGGATAACGTTGTTCATTCGAAAGGAACAATTGTTGTTCCTTTTTTTTTCTCAAAAGTCACGATTCTTTTCTCATGAACATTAAGCATGCCATTATTACGCTAGTCACTCCTTTGGGTATGACCTTTACTAATAAATTTTCATCATCACTACTTCTAATGATCATAAGTAACGATTCGTCATTTTTGTGTGGACTATTTAACATACCTTAGCAAATTGTTTTTGGATTAATTTCTTCGAATTATCTTAAAAATTGTTCATAATTCACTAACCACCATAATTCGTTTCTTTCCCCTATATATCTACATATACTTGAATGATAATTTTCCTTCATAATATAATAAGGAATCTAAAGCACATTTTTTACTTGGAATTCTTACACCATCCCTCACTCTTAAGGAGTAGATGAGCCTCCCTTGATAGAACTTAACATAAAAAAAATTAAATATAATTAAAGTAATAAAAATTATCCCACAAAGGATTGGGGGTCTCATCACGAGCCAACCTACCACAATCATCAGATAATAACATAAGTGACATTCCCACTATGGCTACCACACCAGGGAAATGGCCTTTGGCATTTTTTTTCGTCAAAGGACAAGAGGTATCATCACAAGCTGACTTGTTCACTTAAGTTACTATCTAGTGAGTGGCATTATCGTTATCTGACTACCAAACTAGTATAGTGGTATTTTTGGGAAAAGACGATTCAAACTATTTATTAAGGATACGGGCTCATAGATGGGTTAAAAGGAAACCTTGTCGAGGCTATGGACACCTGCTGGCAGCAGTGGTTCTACTTGTGGTATCGAAGTTTATCTTTAATATGCCAAGTTTTTTGTGTGTTCCTATATTTTCTTTCCTAAAAACAAGGTGATCATTCTGGTTATATCCAATAATAAGGGATATTTACAACATTATGATATGTGGAACATTTCTAAAATACGTGAACAAATTTAAAAAAAATTTGAAGAATTTTTTTTTCCTTAAACATTTTTTGAACATCGGTATGTCAATTTGGATTTCCCACACAAAGTGATGATTGTTCATAAGTACCGTTAAAGTTATTTTTGAAATTTATTAATGATTATTGTTTCTAGTGGCGACAACGACATAGTAATCACACCTCACCTAAACTACCTACCATTATTACACTCGTACAATTTGACGGTCGAGGTTGACCTTTCGATTTATGAGGGGGAGGATATTCTGCACATTTTCCGATAGATCATAATGATTGTAATAAGTGGGAAAACTCACATTCTTATACACTTGTTGTTCTATGATATTTTCTATTTCTGGTAATATTGCATCCAAATCTGGTCGAACTAAGCTGCAGCAAATATCGATAGCCGTCCTCATATAGTCATAGAAAACATGGGTGGATGAAGTGTACGTCGAAAGCCCACATTACTACAGGTAACCGAACAGGAAAGAGAAAATTTACACCATCTGGGGCAGATAGAGTACTTAAACAGGTTGCATGGATACGACACGAATATCATGCTCACATTTTTCCAGAAATTGCAGAGATGATTCTCCATGGTATAGGACATACGAATTCTGGCCACTGAGGAGATTAAAGAAGAGGTTACAGGCCTCGCCAATGTAGGCATACAATGGACCGGGAAGTATATAGTGCTCAAGGAGGTTGTGGAATATTTCATAGATCTCAGAGAAGAACTTGATAAAAAGAGGAAGGGATTCAACCTCAGCGCTCTCAGCGAGCCATGGAGGGAGATGGAAAGAGTAATACAATGGTATATCACATGTAATGGGAGGTATGATGTGGTGTGATCACGACACCTCAAATTGTTTGCAGTGCTCAAACAGAGGTTAGTAATCAATTTACCATTTTTTCTAAATGCCATGTTACATGAAGTTGTTGCAAGAACTCAGAAGGCTAAAGACCCTGTCACTATAATTAGTCACCATGGACTAGTAAATATGATAGTAAAAATGTCCCTAACCCAAACTCATATAACATGGGGTGATGTAATCGAGGCTGATATGCCTCTACAAATGGAACAACCTGAATTACACCATGAAAACGCCCACATGAAATTGAGGTAGCACATGAAGCGGGAGATAACACCCAAATGGAAATTCCATTACCCCATCTAGAAATTGAGATAGCCTTGGAAGGAGGAGACATTTCCCAAATGGATGTCACATTACCCCATCCTGAAATTAAGGCAGACCCCATCCAATTGATAGAAATTCAGACCACACAGGCAAAAACACAAAAGAAGAAAAGAAAAAGAACAAATGTTGTTCCTAAAACCCCCACTGAAAAGAGAAGAATAATTAAAAGGATAGCACAATATGAAGAAACCCAGGAAGATATATAGACAGAACAATCATCACAGGAAAATACTCAGTAAATTGAACAAACATAACAGACCTTACAAGAAAACACTCAGGGAAATACACAACCATCACTTGAAATCCTTACAGAACAATTATTCAAAAGTTAATTGGTAGAAATGGCTCAATTATTAGGTAACTTAGGTACATCAGTCACCAAAGACACAAGTAGGTCTAAATAAAACCAAGCACCAACTTCTTCTCCAAACCCTATCATAGACCTCCCTGACATAGCCATGCCATTCCCCGAAGATACAGAACAGCCATAACCTCACACTAAGGTAGACAGCCCTGTATAATAGACAGAGCACACAGAAGAAACAGAGGAACATCCATTGGTTGTTCAAGGTAAGAAAAACCCGGACATTCCCCATAAATAGAAAAAAGCAGGAAAAGGCCAAAATAAAATCCAAAAATTGAAACAGGAAAACAAGTTGTTGAGGAGAAGGGTTAAAAAATTTAAATTTCTAAAGAAGAAAGTTGCTAGACTCAAAGAAATAATTAAAGAATTAAGGAAAAAAATGGAGCAAGATGATAAGGCATATGAAAGGAAGAAGTCCAAAAGGCCTAGAACACATGGAAGGAACCCACTTCCTAGGAGGACATTCCATACAAGTTATGTTGGAACACAAACAGAGTTGCATGCCCCTGAAGAAATAGCAGATATGGAAGCTCAAATAGATATTCCAGCAATAGCGGAAGTAGTTGTTAAAACTGAAGTAGTGATTTCTTTGGAAACACATGAAATAGAAGCTCAAAAAAAGATTCCAACAGTAGAAGAAACAACTTCCCAACCTGAGGAAGTGCTTCCTATAGATTTTCCTACTGCTTTAGAGACAATTTATGCAAAGACCCACACAGATGCCCCAACCACAGAGGAGACAGTGTTTCAGACTGAGGAAACATTTCAATCTCCTGAACAGAGTGCCATTGTTGGCAGGTTGGAGGTAGAGCTAGTGCAGACCCAACAGACCCTAACTCGGTGCAGGAGTGAGATGGTAACCATGGCAGAGCATCAAAAATTTGTCAAACAACTTAAATCCATGTCAGCAACAGAAAACGAGACTTTTATTGAGCTCACCAGAGCTCAAGGGAAGGTAAAGAAATTACAGGGCCAATTAGATAAAGATTTGGAGCAAATCAAAGAAATTATCTCTGTCTATACTGATGCAGTAGATTGCAGGGCTCCTGATAATAATTACACCTTGTTTTTATTGGAGCGTTATTTGTTGCCAAAGATAAAAGCTATTAGAGCAGGTAAACCAATTAAGTTCACCATTGTTTCTGATTTTGATTCATGCTTTAGAGAACAAGAAGAAAAATTGCAATACTTTATGTGTGAGCTATACCTCCACAACTTCATCTTGGAAGAAAATAGAAAAGAGAACCCTAGTCCTTTTATTAGGGATATACAGTTCCAAGAATTCTTTTATTTTACCAAAAACCAAACCAGGTGGGCTAAATCACGCAAGACCTTCATGAAAAGGGAGACCAGGATATACCTATGGATCAGAGGGGAACCTCCTAAATCCTTCACAGCAGTCATGCAGCATAGAAAATTCATGAAATGGGAAGGGGTTGTAGACTCTTTAGCTTCTATCCACTGACAGGTTATATGTTCAGGTCTGCCATATTTTAGGGAGCTTAAAGAAGAAGATCTTACTGCTTCCAAACTAAGATGGGATGCCTCCCAAAATGAAGTCAAGAGTAGGGAACCCTTTGGCTTCAAAAAATTTCATGCAACCACCTTCAGGGTGGAAAGGTATACCAGAATGATTTTGGATGGAGGATCTGCCTGGATTGGGTACAGATATAGTCCTCCTATTATTTATATCCTCCAGAGGGTTACCAGAGAGATTATCAAATTGATAGGAAGAGGGAAGAAGTTGCTTTTGAAGAGCTCGAAAGTAAGAATGGGTTTAGGAAACCTAGTGAACTAACCTCTCCCCCTTACAACATCATTGTTTTACATGTAAGATCTCAGCTTGCATGAGGACATGCAAGAAGGTAAGATGGGGGATATGTTGAGTTGAGGAAAATGTACAAATATCTTCCTTATTCCCATGGTTTATGATATAATCTTGAATGACTTTTCCATTAATTAGAAATAATTAGGATAGAAAATGATTAAAAAGTCTTCTAGAAAYATTATTGAGTAATATTAGATAAATTCTAAAATTCGGTTGGAATTGTTTGATTTTGTTGCAGGAATAGACAGATCTTGTTAAACTCAAAGATTTTGAAGATGCGRAGACTATTGGAAGATAAAGAGATCAGGTGCAAAGCAGTTTTGAGGAAGATTGATTCTCTATGTTGTAAACTTTATAAATAGTAAAAGAAATCCTGAGGATCTCTAAATCCTGAAGATGGCTTAAATTACCCATATCATTGTAATATATAGAGGGTAATGAATCATAGGAATACATATAAGAAAATTATACAAGCATTCAGAACTCGAAATTGCTATGTACAAGCAATCTTTTGTAAATGTTGTACCAGTTATAGAATTAATAGAATCTTTGGGCGTTTTCACCATTTTTTCATACTGAGTTTCTAGCAGCAGTGCTTCTAAGGACTGAGGGCCTAGTCTGATAGAGTTAATGTCTCAATCTATAATTGTCTCAGTTTGATTTCCGTTCTGTGATTTAAACCTCTTTTGCAACAGTTAAGATGAATGCATGAGTGTGTTGATGTTTTTATAGATTAGTTGTGTTGTTTGATTACAGAAGATAGGTGCTTCATTTAAATGTTATTGATTGTTGTTCCATTTAGCATTGTTGTAGTTTTTTTATCGATAGTTCCTCTCATTTTCTCATATGTTGTTCCTTCTATTAAGTTAGCATTTGGTGTTCCTTTCACTTAATTTAGCAGTTGTTGTTCCTTTCGTTTAAAGTACATTTGTTGTTCCTTCTCAATTTACAATACTTAGTTGTTTCTTTCCAGCAGGTTAAATAGTCATCGATAGATCAGTTTATTAAGCACTTCCATAAATTCAATTATGGTTTCTTAGTTAGATCAATTCAGCAATTTAGTTAAATGCCTTTAATTCACAACATGTTATAGATCAGATTTCAATTCTATTGAGTATAGATTTTAGCTTCAGAGTTTTAATAAATGTGTGAGGAACTTGATTATTGATAAACTCATATTTTCTTTGACTACATGATTTTAGCCTCTACAACATTTGCATAGACTTTGTTGATATTCCTGAAATAAAAGATGAATCCTTAGGTTGATAAATTAATGTTAAACTAAGGTTGTTTTAGGACATCTTTAGAGCCCAACACCTAAGCATTGATTTATAATGGGGTATGTTGTACTAGTAGCCAATAATATGCATTGAAAAATCAACTAAAGGAGCTTGGATGCATCATTCATAGATTCACATACCACGAGAATTTTAAACATAAGGAAGGATCCTAAATACTAGTATTTGACAAAATCACAAGCTAATCCAAGCCATCAGTTTCACACGACCATAACACCTCAGTGACATAAAGACATCCAAGAAGCTTAGCAAGTAAATATTTTGATAAATGCTTATGGATGGCTCATTGGTTGCACATCCCCTCATGTTTAATATTCCTCTAGTGGCATGATGGTCTCAAGGAAGATATCATAACTGCATAATCATCTCCATGTGTATCAAACTACTCATGTTCAAAAAACTTGCTCAATGGTAGAAAAGTCTTATCAATTTATAAAGTGTGAATGGTTGATGGTAAATAAATATGAAAGAGATATCCATAGATCATATCATATTAGTCCATATCCCTATGTTAAATATCCAATATTATTAACAGTGAGAGTTGCCCCAAAAGAATAGATGACATGATTAAAATAATTCAACCGTGTGGCTAACATGCATATTTTCCAAGAAGACCCAGTTGACTTCAATGATTTATTTATCATACCATTTATCATTCTATGGAATAATCAAGGCATTGAAATAAAAAAATCACTAAAATGAACTCTAAGAAAAACTATTCAAGCAATGAATGAGAGAAAAGATGCATATTGTTGGGAACTCGAACACCACTATAGGGGAATTAATAATTTCATCCTAGCTAGCTTGGATCCCAAGGGACTATAAATATCAATTGGTAGGAGTCAAGCAATCAAGAATGAAGGAAATATTGGTGTAGCCAAGTTCTATGATCAATTTAGGCAAGCTTTTGACTTTGCTAACCCTCTATAAAGAAGATCCATTCTCCTGGAGATGACATGAGCATTGGTTTTCTAGTGATGCATGGTTTCTTATAAATTGAATATATTATACAATAACTTTGTTGTCATCCTTATAAATAATTTATTTTTTTCTTACAACTATTTTTTTCCTAGCATTGGTTTTCTAGTGATGTATTGTTTCTCATAAATTGAATGCATTATACAACAAATTTGTTGTCATCCTTATAAATAATTTATTTTTTTCTTACAACCTAGCTTTTTCCCATTAAAGGTTGATGGATTTCTTGGTAAAACTTTATTTCTACTAAACTTTGACTTTGTCTTCACAAATATCCTTTCCCTACTTTATTTCAAAAATATATTGTACAGTTGAGTTTGTTTTTGTTGGTTTGATTTGTAATTTGGACTTGTTTATTGATCCTCCTTTTCCCTTTATCTCTTAGGAAATTCCCAGACTTAGTTTTCTTTTTTTATTTTTTGTAGACTGACAACTTTTTCATTTTATATCCTCATTTCAAACTTGGTGATCATTTGGCACAACTAAGTGAAGCAAAGAAAATATTATAAACTCTTCATTTTAAAAGAAGAGAATTGTAAACTAGAGATAATTTTGGAGCATCCTTGGCATGTGAAACAATGGAAAAATGCAAGACTATTCACTACAACAATGCCTAGGTAAACCTAGAGCTTAAGAACTAGTCACAATTCATTTATCTCAGATGCTCCATTCCACTCACATTAATGATAGTTGAGCTCTACCATAGTTGGAAAACAGGCACTCTTACTACCTAGGAATGTATATTAATTATACTTGAAAACATGCACCACACTTATTGTTTCTAAAAGTTGTAGATTTCCCCCATTTACAAGGTGCTTACATCAAAATAAAAGAAAATGAAAGGGAAATGAGAAAGGAAGATTTTCCTATTTTAGGAAATGCAGGTATCTCCACTAGGGATATGGACACTCATTGGTAGTGGAGCAAGGCATGTGGTGTTGGGGCGAATTTGTCGTTGCTATGGAAAATTGTTGGTAGTGGAGCAACACCATGAGGTTTGATGAGATTGCCCAAGGAAAATCTCTAAAATCCTCTCATATATATAAATTTGAGATTATGGCTTCCACCTACAGTATTGAGATACAATTTTAAATAAATTAATATCATTAGTCTTTCCCTTCACTCAATTGGTAAATAAATCATGTTGTGGAATAGGGATATTCCAGACTTGGTACTTGAACATAGCTTTGTGGGACCCAATGTTAAAAATGAGGTGATCTTGAAGGTAAATGGTTGATTTTCTCTCAGAATGTCTAAATGCAACAACTAATTTATAGAGATCCATGGATTCACCTAGTGTGTCTCCAATTGTTGAGGCCTCAATTGCCCCCAAGTTTGTCAACGTGAGGGACCCCCTTTTTAAATTTTGAAGTACAATCTTTTCAAAATTGTGCTCCATTTGTATTTAGACATTATTCTTTTGAGCTTGATGAATGATTGCTAGAAGATGAATGGATTGTTTTTCATTTAATTAATGCTTTATTTTTATGTCTCACGCTGATCTTTGACATTTTATTTATCAACTTAGTTTGTAGATTAGATTCATTGATTCTACATTCATCACATTCCATGTATCATAAATTTTTCACTCTTGTGTCCCTTGGATTTGAATTAGTTATGCTTGCATGAGATAGCTATTAATATTTTGAAATTTTTCTTGTGTGGGGTGATCCTCTTGTAAGGATTTATAATTTTTCAAACTCACTAAAGAATTCTAGAGATTAGAGATTTTGAAATGATTATCTATGGCATTTGAATTCCTATGCCTTTTTGTAACTATAATGAATTCTTGTGAAAAAAAATCATCTTTGTGAGTCTCAATGTTTTTCATCTTTCTAAAGTTCAAGAAGTATTCACAAGTTCCTCAAAGCATCCCATTTTAAAAAACTTGTGAGAATTGTGCAATTTTCCCAAAGGTCAATATTTAAGAAGTTTTTAGAAGTTGTGACAAGAAGTTTGAAAATATTGTGACAAGTGAACTTCGAAATTGCTGTGACATGTGACATGCAAACTTCAAACTTGTTGCAATATGAACCAAGTGAACTTTTAACTTGTTGTGACATGTGAAAAGTGAACTTCAAATTTGTTGCAACATGTGACATGTGAAATTTGAACTTGTTGCAACATGTGGCTTGTGAACTTTCAATTTGTTGTGACATGTGACATGTGAGCTTCAAACTTGGTGCAACATGTGACAAGCATGGTTTTGAATGTTGCAAACTTTGAACTCGATGTGACATGTGACATTCTAACTTTGAACTTTATGTGACATGCAATGTGAAAACATCGAACTTTATGTGACATGTGACCTGCAAACTTTGAACTTGTTGCAACATGCAACTTGCAAAACACACATTTTAGTATTTTCACCATAAATTTTGATCCTAAGGTCCATTTTGTGTTATATTTATACCGTTGGAAGGTCTTTCCAATACAACTTTACTATTATAAATTTTTGTATATTCCTTACCATTTGTTTCAGATTCTCAAAATTAAAATATGGGCATATTTTCAATGGCATCGAAACCTAATAATACATCATTTCAAGCAATGTGTCCACAAAATCATTATTAAAGTGACCAGTGTCATAATTTGTGAAAGGAGATTGAACATAGGGAAGCTAACTCAGACACCCTATTAAGTTGAAATTGACTTATGTATGTTAAATTCATTTTTTTGAAATATGATTTGATGTTTTGTATATTTTCAACTTATATATCTTGCAGTAATGGCATCAAGTATTGGAATTGGAAAGGATATTATACATTTTAATCCAAAGACATAATATAAACATGGATTCTAAACATCATCGCAAGGAGGACCCACCAATATATAGTAGTGGATTCACAAATGTTATCTACATAGGCATACTCATCAGGAAATGATGAGAAAATAGAGCATTTAAATGGACATAGATGTAAAAAGAATAAAAGGATGAATTATCATTGCATGAAAAATGGTCAAATGTGGATCCAAAATGATAAGTTATGAAAACTTGTAGCACAAAGATTGAGAATGGGATCACACATAAGTTATACATGTTTATCAACAAACCTAAGGAACTGTAGAAATTTCAATACAATTAATGTATTTCATGCGATTCTTCTGATCTAACAATTATATGCCACTGTTAAATACATAATCGCTTCTACTAATATTCTTGCGGAAATTTAAACCACGATCACAAAGTGAAATATCAAGAACACATAACACATAAGTTTTTCTGGGAAAGTGTAAAGCTAAAAACCCCACTATCATATATTATGTATATCATGGATCATGAAACAATCTCATACAAAACTCTAATCCAAGAGCTCTTGGTACAATAAAATCGTCTCACACTGTCATACAAAAAAACAGCAAATACATGTGCCAATTTCTATGTCCAGACAACCTACCTCCTCTGCACAATCCCTACAATTAGAATTCTCACAATGAATTCGAATTACCTAGTTTTCACATGCTCATGAGCATATCCACTGCATGTGTGATTGCATGAGTGTACTCCACTCAAATCACAACTGATAGCCAAACTATCCCTTTCACCTGTTATCTCAATTGGGTCTCCACTGGATCTGACATGCATGTAGTTAACCATGGTGAATCTTCAGTTCCATGTGAGTTTACTGATTCATTGAACTCTCACTAGTGCAAGTTTAGTTATAGCTATTTCAACTGATCTTAACTCACTTAACTACACTGATAATGTTTTTACAACTCCAAATCACTCAGTTATAAATGAGATAATAGATTAATATTTATTGTCCAATTTATTTAAGGGAAAACTAAATTAGATGCATGTTTCTTGTTGACTTTTCAACACTCCCTCTCAATAAGAAAGGGATTATCCTTCACCCCAATCCTGTCTCTATGATATTCGAATTTGCTCCTGGTGAGTGCCTTCGTCAGAATGTCTACATCCTGATCTTTCGTAGGAATGTATTGAAGCAACATGATCTTTCGCTGCACACAATATCTGAGATGATGATTNATTCTGGATATCTATATGCTTAGATCTATCATGAAATATAGGATTAATCGACAGTTTAATGCAACTCTGATTATCACAATAAATCACTATCGGATCTAAATGAGAACCAAACAAACCAACCAAGATCTTTCTCATCCAGATAGCCTCACATGTAGCTTGTCTTGTTTCCATGTATTCCGCTTCTGTTGAAATGAGTGCCATGGATCTTTGTTTCCTGTTGTACCAAGAAACAATTGTAGATCTGATACTAAAGATCTCCCCTGATGTGCTCTTTCTATCCATTGGGATGCCCGCCCAATCTTCATCCGTGAAGCCATGCAACTTCACCTCATCCGTCTGTCTGTACCATAATTCGTACTCAGATGTTCCCTTCAGATATCTCAAGACATGCTTACCCGCCTTCCAAAAGAGTTTGGTAGGATTAACCATCGCTTGACTTAGTTGGTTAACCGCATAGAAAATGTTCGGTCTCATGTTCACTAAATACATTAGCAAACCCACTAACTGTCAATAGACAGTAGCATCCACTACCTCTCCCAAAGTAACATCCTCTTTCCTCCAGTTTCCTGGAAGAGGAGTATCCATGGGTTTGCAGCCCTCCATGTGAAACTTACCCAGTATCTCCTTTGCATAATTTCCTTGAGACACAAAAAGTTCACCATCTCGCTGCCATATTTTCAATCCAAGGAAATAATGAAGAAGGCCCAAATCCTTCATCTCGAACTCCTTTGCAAGTTCATCCTTGCATGAGTGTATCAGCTTCTCATCACCAGTCAGTATTAAATCATTAACATAAAGAACAATGATTAAGAGCTTACCCTCCACCACAATTTGGTATAGGTTTGCATCCGCTTCACTTTTGGCGAAGCCCAATCCAGTGAAATAGTTATATATCCGAGTGTACCAATCACGAGGTGATTTATTCAACCCATACAATGCTCTCTTGAGTCTGCACACATGTGACTCGCTGTCAAAGGTCTCAAAACCTTCTGGTTGTTCAATGTACACTTCTTCCTCAATGATCTCATTGAGGAACGCAGTTTTTACATCCATCTGATGAATGCACCAGCCCATCTGCATTGAGAGTGCAAGGATGGATCTTATGGATAAGTACCTTGCGACAGGTGCAAAGGTCTCATCATAATCTATCCCCTCAATCTGTGAGAAGCCTCGAGCCACAAACCTAGCCTTGTATTTCTCCACACTCCCATTAGCAGCTTACTTTACCTTGTATATCCATCTTGAACCTACCATTGATTTGTCGACTGGTCTTGGGACAATTTCCCATGCACTGTTTTTTAGAATGGATTCATACTCCTCTACCATGGAATCAACCCAAGTGGGATCCTACACTACTTCCTGAAAAGAAGATGGTTCAATCACAATACATTTTCTCATGAGAGCCATGTATCCAACAAATCGATCAGGAGACTGTCTCTCTCTGCACTATGAAGTAGGGGCTCCTACATTCTGTGTAGCATCTAGTCTCAATTTGTCAGCTTATATGGTGCACTTTCTGCCATTTATGATGGATGACTCTGCTTGAGTGGTTTCCTTCACTCCATGAACCTCCTCATGTGGTTGATCCTTATCTTGAGACTCATCTTTGGGAACCAACAGTTCCTCTTCTGCATGCAAGTCTAGCTCTCTCTCAAGCGACAACCGCATGGCTTTCCCCTCATCAAATTTTATATCCCGTCGCATAACAGTCATCATATTGTTCGAAAAATACACACGATAATTATGGGGTGTTTCAATGTACCCCACAAATATCCCAACTTTAGCAGTCGGTTCCAGCTTCTTCCTGGCATCCTTATTCACATGCATAAAAACAGATGAACCAAAAAATTTTAAATGAGAAACATCAGGTTTCTTACCAGTGAAAGCTTCTTCAGGTGTACTCATGCCAAGTATTCTATGAGGACAATGGTTCTGCACATAAACCACAGTATTGCATGCTTCTGCCCACAAACGCATTGGTAGGCCTTGATCATGCAACATCGCTCGTGCAACACCCACGATCATTATGTTCTTTCTCTTCGCGACCCCATTTTTTGTGGGTTATGAGGCGCTATGAGTTCTCTTAGAATTCCTTCTCTGCTGCAGAAGTCTTTGAATTCATTAGAGACGTATTCTCCACCATTATCGCTCCTTAGATCCTTCACTTGCTTCCCCGACTCTTTCTCCACCAATGCTTTAAACTCACAAAACTTTGAGAATGTTTGATCCTTCTTCTGCATGAATAAGATCTAGCATTTACGAGAAAATTCATNGTATTCTCCACCATTATCGCTCCTTAGATCCTTCACTTGCTTCCCCGACTCTTTCTCCACCAATGCTTTAAACTCACAAAACTTTGAGAATGTTTGATCCTTCTTCTGCATGAATAAGATCTAGCATTTACGAGAAAATTCATCAACAAAAATAACATAATACCTATGTTTTGTTGTTGAAGCAACCGAGAATGGTCCACACGCGTCTTTATGAATTCTTTCTAGGATCACTGAAGCACGGTTCTCCTTTTCATGAAAGGTGGAATTTACCTACTTCCCCAGGGTGCACCCCTTGCACTGATCTAACTAAGCAAGCGTTCCCCTTGTAAGTCCAGTAGATATTTTCTGCATGATCTTCAAGGCTCCATGATGAATATGGCCCAATCGCCTGTGCCATAATTCGCCCTCATCCTAGCTCACCACTTTTTCTGCCTTGCCCATAATGGCACCGCAGCCATCTACCTCTAGCATGTATATATTCTTAACTCAAATCCCTATCTTCTTGACTCGACTCATTGCTTTATGTCGTAGGAATGCTTTTCCACCACTAAAAACAACGTCATAGCTTATGTCCTCCAACATTGCGACTAAGACCAGGTTTTTCTTCAGACCTGAAACATGCATAACATTTTTCAATTGAAATGGTTTACCTGACTCCCTCTGAAAGGTAATGGTACCAATACCAGTCGCACTATATTGTCCATCATCACCTATCTCTATATGCATTCTAAGATATTTCTCCTCCAAGTCACTGAAAGACTCTCTATCTCTCGTCATGTGGAAGGAAGCGCTACTATCCAAATACCACATTGATCTCAATGCCCTTGAAGCCATGCATGCGATCAAAGAGAATTCAAGTTCAAATTGTGAGACAAGAGCCTCACCAGTTGCAACTCCAACAACCGTCTTTTTCTTCCTCTTTTGCAGACAGTTAGTAGAGAGATGCCCATGTTCATGACAGTGAAAACACTTCACTTTGGACAAATCCAGCTTCTTGACTTTAGACTCGGATTTTGAATGGAATTTCTTCCCTTTCCCTTTCCTTTCCTTGGAAGTCAAAGCACAATCCTCTTCATCATCACTCTTTGATGAAGATCCATCTCTAGTGTTTCGCCTGAACTCCTCTTGCACTATATCTGACCATAATTGTTCCCAATCTAGCAATTTTTCCCTTCCATTGACAGAGTCTTGACAACTGTGCCAACTCTTGGGAAGTCCTAGGATGGCATCAAGTATTGGAATTGGAAAGGATATTATACATTTTAATCTAAAGACATAATATAAACATGGATTCTAAACATCATCGCAAGGAGGACCCACCAATATACAATAGTGGATTCACAAATGTTATCTACATAGGCATACTCATCAGGAAATGATGAGAAAATAGAGCATTTAAATGGACATATATGTAAAATAATAAAAGGATGAACTATCATTGCATGAAAAATGATCAAATGTGGATCCAAAATGATAAGCTATGAAAACTTGTAGCACAATGATTGAGAATGGGATCACACATAAGTTATACATGTTTATCAACAAACCTAAGGAACTGTAGAAATCTCAATACACTTAATGTATTTCCTGTGATTCTCCTTATCTAACAATTATATGCCATTGTTAAATACATAATCGCTTCTACTAATATTCTTGCGGAAATTTAAACCACGATCACAAAGTGAAATATCAAGAACACATAACACATAAGTTTTTTCGGGAAAGCGTAAAGACAAAAACCCCACTATCATATATTATGTATATCATGGATCATGAAACAATCTCATACAAAAATCTAATCCAAGAGCTCTCAGTATAATACAATCGTCTCACACTGTCATAAAAAAACTTAGCAAATACATGTGCCAATTTCTGTGTCCAAACAGCATGCCTCCTCTGCACAATCTCTGCAATTAGAATTATCACAATGAATTTGAATTACCTAGTTTGCACATGCTCATGAGCATATCCATTGCATGTGTGATTGCATGAGTGTACTCCACTCAAATCACAACTGATAGCCAAATTGTCCCTTTCACCTGTTATCTCAACTAGGTCTCCACTGGATCTGACATGCATGTAGTTAACCGTGGTAAATCTTCAGTTGCATGTGAGTTCATTGATTCACTGAACTCTCACTAGTGCAAGTTTAGTTACAACTAGTACAACTGAGCTTAACTCACTTAACTACACTGATAATTTTGTCACAACTCCAAATCACTCAGTTATAAATGAGATAATAGATTAATATTTATTGTCCAATTTATTTAAGGGAAAAGTAAATTAGACACATGTTTCTTGTTGACTTTTCAACAGGAACATGAGTTATACTCATCATGAATCCAAAGGAAAAAAAATTATTTTCTTATTATTCATTTGGACATTCTTCTCAAGCATGTATCAAATGGGGAAAGAGTTGGCACAAAATTTAACGTAAAGTTAAACATAATAAGGTTCTCTTGGAGAAAATGAGAGGGGAAGTCTCTTGAATAAAACTAAAACTACCACTTGGCCACAAAGCCAAGAGAGGGGAAGTTTCTTGAATAAAAATAAAATTTCCACTTGGCCACAAGGCCAAGAGAGGGAAGTTGTTTTGAAAATGGATATAAATTCAAGAAACTCAAAGGAGAGGGTGATTTTGGAGTCTGGGAGATTTCATGTACTTCTGTTGAAATTTTTAACAAGGAGAAGCCACCTTTGGCCAAGCATTTTTTAGAGAGATTTAATTTCTATGTTGCATATGTTTTGGAAAATTCCTAAGTATCTATTGATCATTGGGGTTGTTGTAAGAATGTCATTTACATTATAGAACATCTCTTCTTTAGATTTTTCATTTATTTTTTGGAAATATTTGTCTAAACCTGTAGGCACAGATTTGTAATTAGTTGTTTAATATCATAATGTTATGGGTTTTGCAACTATTTACTCATATTTGTGATTTTTTTTCATAGTCAACTTATTACTGGGTATAATGGTGGTGATATGTTTGGTTATGTGTTTTCTTCATCGTTTCTGTTAGTATGTCTAGATGGTTGCATTCACATTCATGCATTTTAGATTAGTTTCTTTTCTATTTATTAGATTATAAAACCCAAACAGTGGACCAAGCCATCACGAGTAAACCCCAAATCGGTAATAGTTTTTGGGATAGAATCCAGATGGGTTACCTATACCAAACAAGGAGCAGTCCAATTGGGGCTTCTCATTAGGGTGAACCCATTGTTGTTGAACAAGACATTTTGACCTATCAATAAGATGATAATTATTAACACTTGAAAAAGAATAATAACCTTTCCATTAATATAAATTATAAGAGTACATTTAACACCTCTTAGATCAAGAGCATTGATAAAAACAAAATAGGGAATGATCCCATTCTATTTTATAACTTGGAAGGTCTCTATAATGTGTTATCCTCAAAAGAAGAAATTTCATTGTGGACTATTTTATCTTTGTTGGTATCCTCTCAGTACAGGGGAATTGAAGTGGGTACAAGACCTTCATGTTTTTTGTCTAGTGTTGGATTTGTTTTTTACTTGTCCATTATTTTAGTAACTTCACATTATTTTGATACCTCTCATTTTGGATTTTTTCTTTTTTCTTTCATCTCTTCATCCTTAGTTGTGATCATATTTGATATTGATTTAAATTTATTCCTCATATTTTCTACTTCCTTCTTTACATATTTTGTGGTTTTGTTCTCTTATTATGGTAAGTCAAATTCCCCTCTAAAAAATTGTGACTTCTCATATAGTGAACTTTGTTGCAAATATTGTTGTAATCTGTGTTCTAACTAAGCAATGTTTCCTTTGAGTTCATAGATATCGTATACAAAAACCAAATGTTGTGCTTTGTGGTTCTCCAATATTTTATTATTCAACTCAGTAACCCTAACATCTTTCTCAACCAGTTTCTCCTTCAATGCTACAACTTCATATGATGGGATAGACAAAACATGCATGGCGAGCACTATTGCAAGAGAATTGGCAACATCTTCTCATTCCCTTAAGGAATTATCCTTAACACATTTTTTTTATAATTCTCTCAAGTTTCATCCATTGAAATATGCCCTTTTAAAGTGCTAACTTCATTGCAACTATCTTTCAACACATCAACTTGCCTTGCGATAATCTCCTCCATTTTCTTATATTTTGTTCGTTATTTTTCCTCTCGTTTTTTAGAAACTAACCTATTTTATCTCTCATCCTTTAGTTTTTCATTTTGATCTTTCGCTTACATTAGCCTCTTATAAAGTTTTAGATCGCCAACTTGCAACGAAACTTGGTTATTCTCCAATTTATTAATTGTATCACTCATTTGTTTCACCATTTTTGGATGTTAATATCATTCTTTTTCCATTGACTCTACATCTGCTAATTTTTTTCTAACTTATTTTTTTATTTTTCACTTTCATCTTCTTTCACTTTCACTTCCCTCTCAATTTCAGAAAAAGGATTAGATCTTACATGTAATGGAGGAATGTTAAGGGGTCATGGTTTCTTTTCCAATTATTTTTTAGTTTTCTAACCTCATTCATGGTATCAAAAAGCATATTTTCAATATTAGTAACCTGTTATTTGCTATCAGAAATAAGGAATTCAAAGGATTTAGAAGCATCTTCAAAATCGTTCATCTTCTTCTCTAAAAATTTAATCATGTCCTGCTTTACATTTTCTGGTAGTTTTAAATTAGAAGTATATTGTAAATTTGAAGAAATTATTGTATCCTTATTTCTACACATTTCTTTCAAGTTATCAATAGTTGAACCCTCATCCACCAATGCTAGTTGTTAGAATCAATGCACCTAATCAAATAATCCAATAATGGAACTACCATCAAACTAACAACATGGATGGTGTATCCTACCCCCTGTCATTTTCTTCATGAATTTTTGGGACTATGATGATCAAAATCCATCCCTTCCTACCTATTACAAAGTTTTCACTTCGATGACCAGAGTCAGGGTCACAACTGAATGGGAAAACAAAGACAACTAATTCAAAG
>SNQJ01S0030489.1:215707-226692 GCA_010110895.2 Picea sitchensis | reverse complement strand
TTTGAGCTAGATGTAGGTAATCCCTTATATTCTTCAAGTACATAAGAGTTTAACTTTAGAGCTATGGTCAAATAAAAACAAAGAGGTATTAAAGGAAATTGACCATGTGGTTTTGTATATATTTATCATACAGCTTGATTACCAAATCAAAATGTTGCAGGATACTTCAATGCCTATACTTCAAAATGTTGCAGGATACTTCAATACCTAAATGAATGTATATATTTATCTTATTTATCATACTTCAATACCTTAACTATGATGTACAATTCCTTATCTTATTTGGGGTATATTATGATTACATCGACAAAAGTTTCAAGTGTTATGTTATCCAACTCCTTCTTTGTATCAAAGGTTCTGCCATTATGTATCATGTGAAATTTGCTTTGATTTCAAATGAAATTGCAAGTTTCATTAGATTTAATATTGATGCATTACAATTCTTTCATGTCAAAGCTTTAGTTACTTGGTTTTCAGTTGCAATGAATTGAATAGTTATACTTGCCTTTTCTAATGTGCATTGAAGAGACATTTCATTCCTAAATAATTTTCTAACCCCATGAATTACCTTTGTTCAATCAAATTATATTGGATCAACCAATTTACAACGAATTTTATATTTCTTAGATCAATACAAAATTCACATCTTCTAACTGCAAAATCCATACAAAACAATAATTGTTTTCCAAGCTCACATTTCTTCATGTTGGCTTGCAATTAATTGTGGGTTAATATGGCATTACCATATTACCATATCTCGTGTAATTTTTTTTTAAAAACTTAATGACATCGTCGCAATATCGATGCTAGTTCCTCGGAAAAAAAAAATTGCATTTTGACCACCGTAGCAATAGCGACGAACTTTCGTCGCAAGTTGCCACAGTTTTTCGTTGCACATACAACATCTTCGTCGTAACTTTGGTCTTGATGAATCCATGTCATCTCTATTGCCACAGATATTCGTCGCAAGTTTCCATGGTTTTTCATCGCACATACAACATCTGCGTCGTAAGTTTTTGACTTGTCAAAACTTTTCGTCGCAATTGCGAGGAAATTTCGTCGTAATTGCCCCGGTTGTTCGTTGTACTTGCAACAATATTTCGTCATAATTGTGATGATGCAAAGGGTTAACCAAACTTGACTCTAGTGACACGTGGAGAGATGATTTCATCGATGTTTTCATGCACACCTAGATTGTCGATATAGCGATGAAATTATTCCGACAAAAAAAAAACTCGACTTTCGTGGAAATTGCGACGAATATGTGTGGCAATATCAACGAAAAACCATCACAAATTCGGTCATCTGTACTAGTGTTCCTTGGGATCCCTCTCCTCAACCTCTTATTGTTTGATGAATTGTTCCCATCTTTCTTAGAATTTACTAACGAATATCTCAAGGAAAGATAATCTCTCCAGACTAAGAGTATCCGAGGTATCTTTGGGTTCATCAACTTTGATTTATGGAGTAAAGAGGTGTTATCCCTTGAACAAGGATATATTTTCCTCGATTTGTATAGCCATGTGATAATATTATTGGATTGTTCTTGGCCCCTTTTCACTAAGGAGAAATAATAATTGCACTAAGAGTGCATTGGTATAGAGGTAAACAAGGTACTTGTCTTCAGGATGATGGCTTCTAGGAATTTGTTGTAGCAAATTATCAAACCTAGTATGTAATTCCTTAACAATCTCATTCTTAGTTTGTTTCATGTATTCAAGTCTTTTTATTAGCATGTGGATATATTCTAATTTAATAACCCATTTCTCGAGAAATGTTTCTTCTAACTGGTCCATAGATGTGATGCTAGCATCAGGGAGATCATCATACCATTTCCTATCATTTCCATGAAGAGTGGCAAAGAAATTTTTCATTGCCAAATATTCAACATCATCACTGATAGGGTGGAGTTGAAAGAAAGCCCAAAAATTATCCATCTGATCTTCATCCCTAACCCCATCATTACCAGTGAATCTAGGGAGCCAATTTCAATACATAAGAGGCATTTGTCGAGGGTAACCCGAAATTTCACTCATATCCAAGGGTTTAAAATTTCCAGAGTCTCATTGACAAGCCATGATTGGATTTTTTATTAGTGGAGTCACTTGATAATCCTTCTAGGGATCATCAAAGGGAAAAGAGGGAATCACCCTTAGTAGAGTCGCTAGGTAAGATTCGTGAAGTAAAGGCTTACCGAAAAAGTGTCGTATGAGGAAAATTGACTCGATGTTCCCTGACAACGACACAAAAAATGTTATCACACAATATGTACTTTCCCAAAGCCTAAATGAAAGTAGTTCGATATTGGCGTAACACAATGGTAATCCTATCATTGTCACCTCAACAAGGTACCTCTTTCTATTTAGGAGGAAGATGACTCTATTCCAAGGGAGACCTCCCAAGACCTAGTGGGTTGATGAAGGGAAAAAGTAAGAAGTAAACCACCCCTCTCTCTAGGTCACTCAAATCAGGTTTACATCTTGAAAGGTCAAGCAAAGGGGAAGAGATAAACTACCTACCCTTAACCAAGAGAACAAAAAATTTTATGGCATTTTACAAGCAACTAATGATATTGATGTTTCAACAAGACAATAAGCATTAACAAAATGCTAGTAAACAAGTGTATGTAACAAATAATAAATGTATAACAACATTAAATAGAGTGCTGACAATTGAAATATATTCCAAAAAATGCACTTGTAAAGACAATATAATGAAAATTTTGAACACTTAAATGAGAATGCTATGTCTTATGCAAATTCTGAATTAGTTTAGCTAGCAAATAAACTTAGTTAGTTAGTTGTAGTTAGTAAAGGGAGAAAGGTTTAAGGTTTGAGTGTTGGTTGATGATTCTTGTCAAGAGATAAGGTATGAATATTAGTGCCTTCTAGGGATAATGGAGTCAAATTTGGTGGCTCTTTCTAGGGATGATAACATATGATTATGCATAAAACCTAAGAGGGAAAAGAGGTTTAGGGGGAGTAATATCTTTAGTCCTCCTAGAATCTTGATCATAAGAAGGAAGGTAGATAGGATGTAGGCACTTCTAGGCCCTAACACCTTCTTCTCCTTAGACTTTTATGGATGAAACTATGATGCAAAATAGCGTAACCATAACCTCTGAAGTGCTAGCACTAGTTACTAGACTAATTCAATGACACTTGGGAAATTAAAAGAAAGAAAGTTAACACCTTAAGTTTCTTACTTCAAACATCAATTAAAAAATACAATTTCATAATCCTGTATGAGCAAGTAAACCATTACCATAACCATTAACAATGAAAAAGTAAAAAATCTACTTACATGCACCAAGAATAATCATGTAAAACAATTCTAGATTGCCAAAATACTCCAATAAATTGATCCAAATGCCAAGAAACAAGCCTTAAAAGAGTAGCACCTTCCTTATTTCAGCCAATAACCCTTAGTAGGGAGAAAATTCCAGACCTCCACTCTCCCAAGTGAGATTTATGATCAAAATGAATGCCACTTTATGTTTATTTATACCAAAATTTGACCTTTAATTATTTTAGGTCAAAATATCAGGTCCGACCTAGCCAATTTCTTACAAAATTAAATTCTGGACAAAATAAAATAAATTTTCATGTAAATACATTCCTAGAGGACCCTCCTAGAGGTGACGTCATGCCCTTCTAGGGTGGCATTGGACCTCTATCATGGAACGTTTGGCTTAGGGAGTGAAACTTTGGGCCTCCAAAGGCCAAAACCCTGCCCACACGTGCCAATAACCTCAGGATTACCCCCAAGGTGACAACCACTAGATGTAGAAACGCCCATGGTTGTATGGGTGACGTCCAAGGCCTCCAAAGTCCATCATTCAGGTGGGAAAGGCACAACCTCCTGTGTCTAGGTCCACCAAAGTGCCTCCAAAGGCAACACCCTTCTTATTCTTGGAATAACCCCTATATGGGTGGATGGCTTCTTGGTGATGGTGATCAATAGTCAAGAAGATATCTCTTTCATACCGAGGAATTCACTCTCAAGTATTGACAAATCTTACAGTGAAAGGATTTGCATCTTCTGACCTTGTACATAACAAGGGGGAACAACATCAACGATTGACAGTCATGCTTCCAGTTTCGAAGTCCTATCAATCGAGCAACAACAAACGAGCATGATTGGTTTGTGGTTTTACTTAAACCATCTCTTAGTAGAAGACTTACAACTTCTACTAGAAAATGGTTTGTGGATTCCCTTAAACCTCCACTTGGTACAAGACTTTCATTTTCTTCTACATCAAAATTTATGGCCATCTTTAAACCAACACTGAGAGCACTTCCAATTAGCAGAAGACATCAACTTATAGCTTCTAGCTAGGGATGTGAGAGATCCTTTGCAAAGAACTAAACAAGAACAAAGTCTTTTATAATTGATCATAAATTCTAAAATAAGTGTTTCCTTATTCAAAGGAAAACATTGATGAACCTATGCAAATCAATAAAGATCTCATTTTCTAGTCGAGGTTGAATCTTGATCGAGGGATGAAATATTTCAAGTCTTGGGTTGAAGAGGGACACCGTTGTGTTGTATTGTGCATTGGTATCCTTGCAACTTGTTGATCTCATATGCAATAAGTTCATATCAGTGTTAAAAACAAATAAATATGTGTTAAAATCATGACATTAAAATTATACAAGGAGATGGAGGTTTAAGTTGTTAATTCATACATGATAGATATAATAAAATTAAACTTTTTGGTTCATGTCCTAGATTTGTCTTGAAATTGGAATAAGGGAGTCAAAGGAACATTGTGTGTTTGTGTGATATCGTGAATGTTTTGAATGGTTGATGGTTATTTTGTGTATAATGTTTGACACTCATCATTAGTAAAGGAAAAAAAACAAACACATGGATTAAAATGATTATTATCTCTTTAAGTGCATAAGCGACAATGGTGCTTGCAAAATTTAAAATTTTGAATCCCTCTTTATCCGTAAACAATAGGCTCATAGTGAAAACTTTGTACAATTTCTATAATCCCACAATTCTTATAAGGATTATTCTTGGATTGAGTTACAAAACACAATATTAATATATATCTGGCCATTCATCCTGGGATAGCACTGCTACGAAGGATTCCAAGTCATTAATAACTCCACTTAGTAACCGAGGATCGATCTGACTCAAACTATATTTTCTAGGTGCTCCTCAAATTACGAATCACACAAGACTTCATTATCACTAAACTCCACTTGTAAATAGATGGCTATTACTCAATGCATTCATACCACTATTAAACAATATAGAAAAAAGAAGAAATCCATGCTTATCCTTCAACCAAGTACATTCATACAACCATGCTCATAATCCTAAGTTTTATCAATCTCATGAGTTGAGACATAATTCCATGTTAAAAGTTCAAGTTTTAAATGTCTTAGTCTATGTGGGGAAATATGCATGAGACTTAAAACTTGAATTTCCCATATGACCCTCAATTGCTCAAAAATGATCTGTATGGTCCGTGAGATGAATTTTATTGGTAGTTGGGTTGTGTATGGGCTCCCAATAGGAAACAAATTAATCCTCAGAAAACTATAATATGGTTCGTGGTAGCCATGGAAAACAACAATGACATTTTTCTCTTTTCCAACAGTCAATTAAATAATGAAATTCAAAATTGGAAACTCTCTACAATAGTGTAACATTCATATTATCCATGTCATAGATGTTGCATATTACAGATAAACCAATGGTGTGCATTCCAATGCTATTGGGACCTTTGGAAACTCAAATGGAAAAAATAGCATTCAGTTCGCTTTAGCTAGTCTCTTTGTTTCTTGGCAATGTACAGGTTACAATACCTTTAGGCTCTCTGATCCATTCTCGGTCTTCACATTGGAATTTAGGCAACAAATACTCTCTCTTTCAGCCAAAAAACCTCTCTTCCTTTGAGTTTCAAGAGTAAATAGGGGGGATAGATGATGCAAGAGCATATTTGGCCTTAGGTAATCAACATCAACCTAAAATATTTTGATTTCAAGTTAGTAGTGTAGGATGAATTAAGAGTATTGCAACTCTCATTGTGCTACAAATCCCACCACAATGCTATGAGTTATGTTGTGCTCCAACTCCCACTAAAATTCCACGAATTATGTCATGTTGCCACTCCATGTGTCTTATGCAGACTTCATGGAAATTGGTTGAAGAAGAATCTATGTGAGGAAGACTAATTTCTTAGAAAATGGTTAAAGAAGTTAAACCATAAAAAATGGTTTGGCTTCCAAGGCACTGTAGAAAAGAAAGGTCATTTGAGTTGAAAGGGGAGAGATTCAACAAGTTCGGAAGGGGATATGAAACCGAGGACAATTTATAGCTTTGAATAATCGATGGTAGGAGTCTCAAAACATGTTGACAGAGGGTACATCTGCAGAGCTATAAGAGGAAACACACCTAGTTAAATAATTAAAGAATGAGAAATGTGTCCAGATTGTTTGGTGATGTACTAAGGCTATAAGAGATAATTTTTTGTTTATGTTAATAAATAAATTTCCAGTCCCAATTAAAAATATTGTTGTTTCTTGTCTCCTTTTATGTAACTGTCAATTCCTCATTATGTTAGTTATATTTTAATTTCTATCAACATTAGTACACTAGTAGTTGTGCACTCTGTGGGTAGAGATCAAGGTTTTGCAATTGGTTTAGCATAGGATTTAAAGGGTTATTGAATCCAATGGTATTAGAGTAAGATTATCTCTTGAGATTTGGTTCTTGATAGTGTTCCGTATAAAAAAGTGGTCGGGGAAGATAAGTTGTTAATGAAAGAACCCATAAGGAAGGCCTATGAATGTTGTTCCAAGTGAGGGATACGATACAACTCGTAAGAATTTATCCACGTAGAGTAATAGCAATATGAGGAGGTGTGAGGAACCGAGAATATGAGGAATTGAGGAGGATAAAATAAGTAGAAAATTGAAGGCTTGGAGATGCTGAAGTAGACCCAGAGTGGGAAGACGAGATCAAAGAAGAGTGAAATGATGAGGAAGGAGACCCACTAGTATGTTTGATATCTTTTTTGAAGGATAGAGGTAGTGCAAGGGTGGAATTTTCATGCTATAATGGTAATTTAAAAGCTGAGACTCTCATTGATTGGATAAGGAAGCTTGAAAGGTACTTTGAATATGAGAATGTTTAGGACCCCAGTCGGGTTTGATTCACCATGACAAAGTTAAAGGGTCATGTTGCACTTTGGTGGGATATGCTACAAAAGGACATGTTAGACAATTGACAGGGGGATTTTAGAACCTAGAGGAAGACGGTGAGAAAAATCAAGGAGAAATTTATACATGTCAATTACAAACATAATTTATGTAAGCAAGTATAAAACTTAAGGCAGAAAGAGACATATATCTGGTAGTACACTGAGGAATTCTTCAAACTGTCACTCAGATCATGGATAAAAGAATTGAAATATCAAAGAGTGGTGAGCCACGTGAATGGGTTAAAATACTAGATTCAAGACAAGATGAGCATGCATTACTTTTGTAATGTAGATGAAGCCTATCAAGTTACTTTGGAGGTGGAAAGAAATATTGACAAAAAATTACAGTAGAAATTCCAAGGAAAAAGAACTAGAGGGAGGGGCAGAGAAAGTGTTGCTAGTGGCAATGAAAAGGAGGATGAATCCACTAGTAGCCAAAGTAATAGACGAGGAAATGACATTGGAAGATGAAAATATAAATGCATTATTACTTTCTATAGATATGGAGTAGAGGGACACAAGGCATCTGAATGCCTGGAAAAACACAATTCAAGAAAAAGAGGTGAAGCCTAAACACAGGTCGCACAAGAAGATGAGAAAAAAAATCTTGACGAAAATGTAATGGTACTTCAACATGATCAAGGCATGAGTTTAATGTTCCGAAGAGTTACTAAAACTTGAAAATAAGATATCAGAAGAATTTTTTTTTTTTAAGACTAAATGTAAAATTCAGGGAAAATGTTGCAATCTGGTCATAGACGGGGGAAACACATAAAATTTGGTGTCCATGGAAGTCTTGGAGAAATTAAAATTAAAGTGTGTTCCCCATCCCATGGTTACAATAGGGGAAACAAGTGACTGTGACAGAGCAATTCTTGTTAAATTTTAGACCGAAAATTTCAGTGAGTAGGTCTTATGTGATGTAGTAGAGATGGATGCATGCCATGTACTGCTTGGAAGACCATGGTTGTTTGATAGGAAAATTTTCCATGATGGCAGAGAGAATACCTATGAATCCAAAAAGGATGGACAATGGTACAAATTGGAATCAATGCTGGAAAATGCAATGACAACAACATGGGACAATAACAACAAATATGTGAGTAGTAGTAGCAGTTGAGTTATGTTGTGTTTAAATAAAGAATTTCTAAGAGAACAAAAAAGGGCCCATTTTTATTTGGCCATAATGCCAAAACAAGTACAAGAGATGAAAAAAAGAGCTTTGTACCATCAAAGATTCAACCTTTTTTTGAATGAATTTAAGAGGATTGTTGCAGATGATCTTCAAGTAGGTTTACCTCCCTTGAGGAGTATATCCCATTAAATTGACTTGATACCAGGGTCAAGTATACCTAATAAAGCTCCTTTTCGGATGACTCTAGCAGAGAGTGAAAAAGTGATTAGACAAGTGCAAGAGTTGCTTAACAGAGCACTGATCCGAGAGAGTTTAAGTCCTTGTGTTGTACCAACAATATTGACACCCAAGAATGGAGGTGAATGGATAATGTGTACTGATTCATGGGCTATAAACAAGATCACCATTAAGTATATGTTTCCATTACCAAGGATGGACGACCTAATGGAATGTTTGAGTGGGGCCAAGCACTTTTTAAAGATCGATTTGAAAAGTAGATATTATCAGATTCGAATAAGTGAAGGTGATAAATGGAAGACAACATTTAAGACAAAGGATGGACTGTTTGATTGGTTAGTTATGCCATTTGAATGAAGTCTTGAAACCATTCGTGAGACTTATGAATGAAGTCTTGAAACCATTTTTGGGAAAATTTGTTGTCATGTACCTAGATGACATTTTGATATTCAACAGAACCAAAGAAGAACACTTGAAGCATGTGAGAAAGGTGTTGCAGCGGTTGAGGAAAGATAAATTGCTGAGAAATTCGAAGAAATGTACATTTCTAAAGGAGGAGTTAGTGTACTTGGGATTTGTGATTTCCCATGAAGGCTTAAAGATGGATCTAGAAAAGGTAAAAGCTATTTTGGATTGGCCAAGACCTAAGTGTACATTTGATGTGAAAAGCTTCCATGGTTTGGTGATATTTTAAAGGAAATTCATCTTAAATTTCAACGAGATTTGTGCACCACTTGTAGAGTATATGAAGAAAGGGACTTTCTAGTGGACAACAAAAACCATGAAATCATTTTAGAACTTAAAGAAAAAGGTAACCGAACAACCAATTTTGGCGCTTCCAGAATTTAATAAAGTATTTAAAGTAGACTATGATGCAAGTGGTTCAACGACTAGAGCAATTTTAAGCCAAGAGGGAAGTTCGATTGCATTCTTCAATGAAAAACTGAATGATGCTAAGAAGACATACTCTGTTTATGATCAAGAGTTTTATGCTATTGTAAAAACCTTGAATAAATGGCGACATTACTTGCTATCAAAGGAGTTTGTATTATTTACTAATCATAAGGTACTGCAGTACATAAACAATCAAGGTAAGCTAAATCAAAAGAATTCCAAATGGGTAGATTTTGTTAAGAACAAAATATCAATATAGCATAGAAAAACCTCAGAAAAAGTACTCAACGCCTTCAAAAAGAGATAATTTTAGATAATAAGCCTCTTCGAGGGGGAAACCTCCTTTTACCCTACTTAAATGTTCAAGTACAAGATGATTCCAAATGAAAATGTCTCCTTGGTATATATAGGAGACTAGGAGGTATAATTACAACTAATGTCCTAAAGCTGACATAAATAAAATAACATTACTAATGTAATATGCCCCAATTAAGGGGTAATGAGCCAATATTAGGGCTTAACATGCCCCTCCCTTTGAGACAAGTGTTGTCCGCAACACTTGAGTAACTCTGGATGCTTCTATTTAAAAGACTCATCTTCCCAAGTGGAATCTTCAGCTGGTAGTTTCCTCCACTTAATGAGATACTCTGAAATGGATCTATTCCTCAACTAGCGAATTCTTGTGTCAGTGATGGCTTCAGGATCCAATATGATTTTTCCTTCCTCGTCAAGTTCTGGCAATATCGCTTGAACTGGGATCTTGTCACCTATAACCTTCTTTAAGCATGAAACATGGAAAACTGGGTGTACTCGTGAAGATGTAGGCAACTCCAATTTGTATGCCATAGTACCAATATTTTGCAACGCCTTATAAGGGCCATAGTACTTTGGTGATAATTTATTATCCTTATTGTCTTGCTTGAGGGACATCTGTTTGTATGGTTGTAGTCTTAAAAATACCCAATCCCCTACTTCAAAACTTCTTTCACTACAATGTTTATCTGCTTGTTGTTTCATGCGATTATGTGCCATGGTCAGGTTGTCCTTTAAGATTCGGAGAACTTGTTGTTGATTCTTGATGTGATCTTCCACTGCTTGAACCTCAGATTTTTCTTTTAGAGAAGAAGTGATGGAAGGAGGGTGGTATCCATAAAGTGACATAAATGGTATCAATTTTGTTGCAGTATGAAAGGAAGTGTTATACCAGCATTCTGTCAAGGGTAACCATTTGAACCATTGTGTTTTTTTATCAGAGACAAAGCAACGAAGGTAGCCTTCTAGAAATTTGTTCACTATCTCGGTTTGTCCATCAGATTGAGGATGAGCTATGAGCCAATTAAGTACCCAAACAAGAAAATAATTTTGTCCAAAAATGTCCAGTGAAGATGGGATCTCTGTCACTTACAATAATCTTTGGGCTATCATGTAGCTTTTGAATTGTCTCCATGAATGCGGTGGAAACTGTACTAGCTTTGAAGGGATGAGAGAGTGCACAAAAGT
>SNQJ01S0030489.1:180874-194983 GCA_010110895.2 Picea sitchensis | reverse complement strand
CCCCGTCTAAGTGTGGTAGGTGTGTCCAACATATCCTTATATTGTTGTTGGACTATCTCAATATGCTCCTACTTCATATGTATCTTCTTGATCTTGTACACAAATGTGCTTGCCTTCTTCTCATCTCATTGTATCTCAACTTCATCTTTCTACTGTCAATATGCAATTTCAAGTGGTGAGGGAGGTAAGTAGCCAAAACAAGTCTCACAAGGTGAGTTTTTGGTGGAATAATAAAGTTCTTGATTGTATGAATGTTAGATGTACACCAACTATTCATCCCAAGTATTTGGATGCTTTCTATTTGTACCCTCTCAAAATTTGTTGCAACATCCAGTTGAAAACTTATGTTTGTTTGTTGTTTTGGGGATGAGTTATAATGGAATACCTCGGCATGGTATCCATTCTCTCCCAAAGTGTTGTTTGGAACCTACTAAAAAAATCTATCTCAATCATATATGATGGATCTTAGCAATATAAAATGTACCCAATAATGACTGAAAAATAATTTAGTTACTTCTCATCCAAATATTGGCTTCTTGCACAGAATGAGTTCACATATTGTTGAGGTGGTCTACCATGAAAAAACAATAGTCACATCATTACAACTAAAGGTGAGACCCATACACTATAAGATATTGGGTAGATGAATCTTGCATCTAGGATTTTTTGCAAGTCTCCTTTGACTATGTCTTTTAAGGTGGGGTTCATTATTCTTTGATTTTTCTTGATGGGTAAGGAAGCATCCTTGATATAAATGTGGTGGGTACAAATGTATGGATGAATTCCCTCCATGTTTTTGTAATCCCATGCAAAGGTTGATGTATGTATTTTGAGAACATCTAGTAGTTGTTGTTCTTGGATAGGAGTGAAATAACTATTGATTTTCAAAGTTTTGGATGGAGAAATTTGCATTGTTTTGGTTGCAATTTGTTCAATCTCAATAGTGATTAAATATTGCCAAGAAGTCTCATTCAAACTAGTAACATTTTCAGACTATCCTTCCTCTTCTTGGCTAGTGTATTCCTCCATTTTCACAGAGCTTAGCTATAGATTTTGTATCCTTTATGGCTAGTGGTATTTCAATTATGAGGAGAAGGTGAAATGTGGCCCGAAATGTCTGTTCCCCTTCCTCTTTTCCTACCCGGATAGGTGTTTTAATGTCAATGAATGGCTTGGTAAGGGGTAGAGTATAAGTTTCTTTTGTGAATAACCATTTGTGATGTTCATGTTCCCTACCTTACTACTGATATATGCATCAACTATAGCTAGCTAATGTATTCCTAGAATGAGGAGGTACCCATTGAGTTTTGATTTAGTTTGGAGAACTATGTAATATGTCCAGTACTCACATGAATCAATAGACTATCATATCCTCTAAAAATCCTTTAGGATTTATAATTGATCTGTTTGTTAGATGGAGTATAGTAGGTGTGTGTCTTAGTACTTCCCTTAGGTCAACTCTAAGCATGGTGTCCTTTTTCATAACATTGATAGCCACTCCTAGGTCCATTAGGGGTTTTGCATTAGTTTTTTGTTGATGTAAACATTTATAACTGGGTTGCTTGGATCTAAGTATTCAGGAATAAATACTTTTCCTAACATTAGATTTGCAAGTTGACCTATCACACTAGTTGTAGGAGAGTCTTTTCTTTATTTCCCTAGTATCTTAATGAATTCTTATTTAATGAATTTGTTGTAGACAAAAACATCTTTAATATCCTGGAGGAGAGGGATTTTATCACATAAGTTCTTGAGTTCACCTAAAAGGTCATCTTTTGAGCTTGTATTGTATGATTTCTTATCTTTTATCCTTTCAAGAAAAAGAGTTGTTTATTAAGGGATAGATTGTCCTCTTGTGGTGGAGTCTCCTTATCCTCATAGTATTTGTCCTCTATGTGTTATGTAACGAGAGGAGGGGTTGTCAGTACTTTCCCTAACCTCAAATTGATTTCTTAAATATACATAGAGTAATTTTGGTAGGTGGCCATCTTGTTACTATACACTTGCTGGGCCTACCTATTATTTGGATTGGGTGTTGGTTGGGCAAACAATTGAGATTGTTTTGGGATTTTGCTGGTTATTTTTTGTTTGAGTAGTGTTCTATTGAAGTGGAGGTGGAAGAAATTCTTGTTGTTGCTGATTTTGAGGTCTCTATCCTTATGGAGGATTAGACCATTATTGTTTTTGCATTTGAGGTTGAGATGAAAATTATTGAAGATGAGATTGGAATGTTTGAGGATGGTTTTGGTACTACCATTGTTGATTTTTCATCGACCAATTGGGTGTATTAGGAAGATACCAATGTTGAGCATTTTTTTTACATGTGGCTCATGACACCAAAGACCAGTATCTCGCTACGTCTATGGAAAGCCCTCTGAAATCCGTGAGAGAACATGGGGAGTCTAGGATTGGTGGGATATTTATTTCTCAACAAAAAGAGTACCTTATAGACCCATTAAGGTCATCACATGTCACTTACAAGGAATTGCACCTTGGTGGGGAGAATAACAACCATTCCTCCCAACCACCCAAGCTACATTCAATGGACACATTGAGCATGCATTTGTGCATTATATTCAAGGAAATATTGAGGATGGGAATAAGGTATACCTAATTGAAATGGTCAAACTATTCCTTGCCTTCTCTAGTTGATGAAACATAGTTGCTTCATATTCTCCTCAATTCCTTGATAAGTAGCCTTCATACCTGGTAAAGAAGGACATTTTTTATTTTCATGTTGCTATCCCAAAATTCCACAAATTTCCATAGGATTGAGTGGACATTCATTCCTACCATGTTTGTTTTTGTTCATTTAGAACAAAAAATAGCTAGATATTTTTCTACCTCTTCTTGCTTCCTCTTTATCTGTAGTGTATCCATCTTCATAGCCAACAAATGTAAAATGTTAATTTTCATATATTATAACAAACTTCCTATCTCATTTTTTACGAGAGTTACAAATTTGGATGATTGTGGGGAATTTCTCCCACCACCCCTACTTTTCTTTCTTGTAGATATGGAGTAGTTTTTGAACAATTTCTTGATATATTCATAATACAACTGGAAGATGTCTCCATTTTCAAGTAGGTTCAAAGTCTCCATCAATTCCTCTCTTACTCCTCTAAGCAACACAAGTTTGAGGGTGTCGTCATTTAGTGTGCAACTATGATCCCTCTTGTAACTAAGTTTGGATCTTTCTTCATAGTCTTCCAGGGATTCATTTTCTCCTTGGACATTCTAAAGATATCATCTCTAATATCTCTTAACTTACACTAGTCCCTATATTTATCGATGAAGGTTTGCTTCATCTACTCCCAACTTCTGATGTTGTTCCCCTCTAATCTTATAAACCATCTTAAGGTTGATTCATTCATTATAGAGGGAAAAGGCTTGATATTTTCATCATTTGCTCCATAGTGATAAGTTCTACAAACAACCTCTAATTCAAAAAGGAAAGTATCAAGGTCTTTTGTAATAAGTCCATGAAAATAAGAGAGAGCAGCGGGATTAATATTTTTCATCCCCGTTTCTTCATTAGTTTCTTGAATTGGGAACTCAAAGATCCCAATTTGTTGTTCTCCTTATTTAGCCATTGTATGATGAGATGAATATCCTTCTCTCTATCCAATTTCTTGATTAGCAAAAGGATTCACATGATCAACAAAAGGATTTACAAAAATCCCTCCTCCTTGAGGTAACTCAATGAATTCTTCAATAATTTGTTGGATGTCTACTTCACAATCCTTTTTTTGTTGTCTTTGTTTACTTGTACATGATTCAATTACACCAGGAATATGTATTTTTCACAAAAATATACCAAATCTATCTCTTGATTGATGCATGAAATCTAATGGGTTTTTTTTTCTTTTTCTTTTTTAATGTTCATATTAACTTAAGTGTAGTTTTTAGCACCTCCCTAGCAAGGATGTCAAAAAGTGATGGGCCAAAGAATTACAACAATATGATTGAACTCCTCAACTTAAATTCAATTTTTCAATCTAGGAACATGCTTATTTATGAGGCATTGTGCACTGTATATGCAACTATAGGAGTGTAATTTGAAGTATGAGTTGATGAAGTAAATTCAATATAATTCTTGGTATGAATGTTTGGTTGGATTTATTTTGTAAGCAATTATTTCATAACTTTCACTCCCTCTTATGTGAGAAGAAAATGAAACTATAGGGTTACTAGTTGGCTGCTATAGGACTGAATAAAAAAAGGGAGTTTGATAGTTAATGAGGTGATGTGTCATAGGTTCAACAACCTCTTTATCATCACACATCACAAGCTAAGTGTACAAACATATTCAAGTGATGCATATATACACTAATCTAAGGAACTTGGTAATGAAATGATACCAATCTTAGTCTCTTATCTTCTATCTATCCATCCACTAGGTTGGATCTTAAATCCCAAGTCAAGAAACAAGGAATAAAGGAGGTGGTTGTCACTATTCTCTTAGATAAAATAGATAGTGCAATAAGATCATTCAATCAATTGATAATAACTCAACAATGATTAATTTTATATTCAAAGGTTGTATACCAAAATGCTAAACACCATAATCACAATGTTGCAAGTGTTGTAATCAAGAAAAGGAATTAATTATTGGAACAACAAGAAGGGAAATTGTAAAACAAAATAAATATTGTGGAATTAAATATCATAACACAACTATAGGAAACTACAATATAGTGTAGAATTGGAAACTACAACTAAATGTGTTCCTTGCATTTCCTTGAGTGGGCCCCACTTAAGGTTATCATGAGAACGTTTAAGGAAATCACCAAATACTCAGATATTGAAAATTAGTCTTCTTTATTCAAATACTCAAAATCATAACAACAAGAGTATATCTACAATTCGGATGCACTATGTGGAAGTTGTTTATACCAAGAATAACTAACTTTCTTTATTCATCATATTCTTACTTGTAATGAAAACTCTAACTAGATCTTCAATCAATCCTTGATTTATGGGTGACGGTCTCTTTGATTCCTAAAATTTAGCAACCTTGTTTCAATGGACCTGTTTCTCCCTCCTACACTTCAAATGCCTCCAATAACAAACCAAATGAGGATCATGGTTGTTTGGTTGCTTTAACTGCTCGACTCCCTAGGAGATTTGAGAGGGAATCTGATCCCACTTTTATTTCATGTGGAGCTGGCTACTCATTGATGGAGATTAGATCATAAGGGTGCCAAAGATTACACCCTCTTACTTCAACATTAGTCCATAGTCTCAAGAATGCATAATCGCATTCAAAAAGTCCTAATTAGGCTAAATCATATCACATAAACTCTAAGAACTCAAGCATTCATAAAATTCAAACATGCATAACCCAAATGTCTCATATTTAGCATAATCTTTATAGTTTAATGTAGTCTTTAATCTATTAAGGTACAAAACAAACCACATAAGTTGTAAGATGGGCCTTGAAATCCTACTATATAGTGGTCCATCATAATCACTAGGGTTTATTTCCCTCAGATCACTATCCTATGAAATGTACCTTAGGACCAATGAAATCTTATACTTTCTCATATGATCTGAAGTTATAAACACAAGATGTCTTTTATATCGGTTTGAGTAGTCAACTATTGTTGAAATTTACTTATACAACTATAAATTACGATTCCTCTTTATTATTATAATCATTTAGCACATTAGTTGCATAAATAAGATCACTGAAAGAGAGGCAATCACATAAACAATAAAGACACACAGATTATCCTAGGAAACCCTCATGGGGAAGAAAACCCAACAAAAAATTCCTCAATATAGATAGACCAAAAACTGAATAGAAGATCCTCCTCTTCTCCTTCACTGGGAAGAGTAGCACACCACTTAACTAAGAGATACCAAGAAATAGACCAAAACCTTCCTTGACATCACCCCCAGTTGCAACAACTACTCCTCCAAGACTTGCACATGTTTTCCTCTTGTTGTAGAGCACATGAGTGAGTGTGCAAATGAGGTGCTAACCTCCTTTATAAATAGTAACTTGGCCTCCCTTAATTAGGTCTGGGCCGACCTGCCACTTTACCCTTTTAATTTACATTTAATTGTCAAGGCACAAAGGGTCGAATTTTACAAAGGCACAATATGGCATGATTAATAAATATTATTCAACATTCCCTCTTAGGTAGAATATTCTTCAAAGTTACAATATTTCAACAACTATCTCTTCTTCAAACTCTAGCCCCCCTCTCGCTTCAATATCTCACCTACATGAATTTGTTAGGGAAAGGTCATTTACCAAATATCTAAGCATGGATACCTATGGATGCAAAGATGGAATCAACCATTGGTGACTTGACGCCTAGTGCCTCCACCAATTTAGTGTACTATTTGACTGCTTGTGTCCTAGAGTACAATGTTATGCATTCACAGTGCAAAATTTGTGTTGAATTATAGTTCTCACAATCCAACATAAATTTTCCAAGAGACCTTTGATTAACTCTACATAAACACACATTCGATAAATGGTGGTGGTATACTTCTTTTGTTATTTCCTGGCCCAAAGTAAAATACTTCAAACTAAAGGACTATAATTGGCATTGAATTGATTTCTTGTATGTAAGCTCATCCGCAATTTGGGTTTCAAGTACCAATTAATAAGTAAGCCTCTCCTAGTGGCTATCAAGACTCATTATGCTCACCAATAGATATACGGTTACCGATGGATGCTTTATAATGTTGAATATACATACATACATGCATACATATAAACCCTATATTTTTGGTGAAATTTAATGTAAAAAAACCATAAAAGACTAATCTTTGTAAAAAAAATTAATAAAATCTATTTTTTAACAAAATTAAAGGTTTGAAATATCAATTACTTTTTTAAACAAAAATAAATCATTTTATTAAATATTTTCACTAAAATAAAAAACTAATATTTTATTTATAATAATTAGTAATCTTGTCTAACATATTTGGAAGTTTTGTAATTTATTATTAAAAATTAAATTTTTTTAAAAAATAAAAATTAATTCCTTCCAAATTTTGATTAATTTTTTAATATATTTATAGAAAAAATAACATAAAAGTATAACTATTTAAAATTATTTAACAATTAAACATAAAAATTAATCCTCCTCCACCAACAACAAAACAAATGTAGAAAAAATCAAATGGCAAGACCTAAAAACAATTTACTCAAAAATTCTAAATGATTTGGGATTATTTAACAATTAAACATAAAAAATAATCCTCCACCACCAACAACAAACATAGAAAAAATCAAATGGCAAGACCTAAAAACAATTTACTCAAAATTTCTAAATGATTTGGGAATGAATTACATAAATGCCAATGTAATGTAATTATATTTTCACATAAAGTGATTACTTAAAAATTCAAAAACTAGAGAAATTAAAATGAAAAGATTTATAATCCTATTACTTTGAAATGACACGTTGATGCAATAACATCTATCGAAATGATTAAACTAGAGAAATTAAAATGAAAAGATTTATAATCCTATTACTTTGAAATGACATGTTGATGCAATAACATCTATCGAAATGATTAATTTTGACTTCTAGAAGGCCCTTCAAAGTTTACTAAAGGGAGTGGGTTCCCTTAAAATCAAAATTTATAAGATTGATTTAGACAGAGTGGTGTAATTTTAATAAAGTATAATTGTTATTGACAACTATGAGTAGTTGAACCGTTTATATTGTGTGTAATAATGGGTGTTTCGATCCATTATTAGTGGTTGTTGAATGAATCCTCTTCATTGTGCATAAACTATATTTCAAATTTTGTAATGAGGGGGAGAGAGATTTTTTAATTCAGTGAGGTTTTTCATATGAAGAAAAAATGAAGTTTTGATGGCTTGTTCATATTTTTCTCCTCTTTCACAAATCTCTATGTTTGTGTTTTTTGTGCATGGGATTTTTAAAGGTATGATTGTAGGGTTAAAGCCTTCGTGGTTTCTATTTCCGAGGACTACTATGTTATTGTTGGTATTGAAATTTCAATGGAATCGAACCATGATCCTATACAAAACCTTTTCGTGAAATGATTGGACTTAACTTTATTTTCTCAACTTATTATAACAAAAATCCAGTTAGAGGTGTGTGTTTCAATTACCAAATGATCTAGATTTTGTCACATTGTGATTGTTTCAGTTCTAGGTGTTAAAGTTCCTTGTCAAATCGATAGTAATAGTTTGAAATGGTAACATTGATATCTTGCATTTCTCTGTTAAATGACAGAGGAATCAAAGAATTGGTACTTTTTTGGTAAACATTGAAGATAAAGTCGGATATTGAAAAGGAGCAGATCTTCAAGAGAGAGATTCTGAAGTATACCAATGGAGGTAAGGCGCAAATCAAATTTGTGCATAACTAAAAAACAATTAAAACATAGTGTTCTCGGAGCAGAGCATAGAGACTGAAGAAGGGAAGTCAAAAGTGTATGAAAGGAACCTTATACCTCTCACCTACACCATTAGTGGTATCAGAGCAGGAATCAAATCCCGTAGGTGTTAGAGAAGACCTTCTATGTCAATATTTGGCATTCAAAGTCTATGGAAGAGGACAAGGCCAAGAAAGGATTGTATCTAATGTAGAGCTACTCGAAGAAGTAACAAATATTCAAGCACAACTAGAAGTTATGGAAGCTACTCAACAATGTGATCCTGATACTAGGGATGTCAATGATAGGGAATAAGATTCATTGGTAGAAGAGGGAGAGCCTATTAAAGAGATTGTGGAAACAATATTTCTTAGGTCATTCTTAGGAGCTAGCTCCAGACCCAAGACAAAAGTGCCAACTTATTATGATAGCTTGAGTGTCGAGAAGTTGGTTGATTAGGTGAGTGCCATGGATAAGTATTTTGAATATGAAGAAGTGGATGAGGAGAAGAAACTCAAATTTGTGGTGACCATATTGAGGGGTCATGAAGATCTTTGGTGGGATGGTGTGTAGATTGAGAGGAGGAACAAAGGAACGAAAAAAAGTAAAAATCTAGGATAGGATGGTAGCCAAACTCAAAGGTAAATTTTTACCCAAAAATTATCATCTCTCTTTGTTTAAGAAAATGAAAAATTTAAAACAAAGATTAGTGTCTATAAGAGAATACACAGAATAGTTTTATAAAGTAAACAATAGAGCTGGATATGTTTAAGACAATCCTAAAAAAAATTCCAGATATATCAATGGTTTAAGGTTTGATATTCAAGATGAAATAAGTTTGTTGTTTCCAAACACTGTGGAAGATGCATATTAGTTCACTTTGAAGGATGAAGAAAAGATAGCCAAAAGACAAATTCAACAAGGAAATAATCGGGGTGTAGTCAAAGGTCGAGGAAAAAAACTGGAAAGAATAAGTTTCCAGCTCAGAAAGAGGAGATTGACAACTCAAACCAGCAAGGAAAATCCTCCATAGGAAGTGATTCTAGAGGGAAAATACCTTACCCATGGGTAGAGGTAGAGGTAGAGAATCTGTCTATAAGTGTTTTGGATGCAATAAAATTGGACATAGATCATTTGAGTCTCCAGAGAATGATGCCAAGGGGAAATAGAGTACACACATAGCTCAGGTTGAAGAAAGAGATGTGAAGACACCCATACATGAGGATTCCCAGAGAGCGGAGAGTCTCTATTGATGAAGAGAATCTTGTTGAATCTTGTTGGGCCCGAGATATGATCATCTTCATGAAATTATTATACACTTTTTTCCATATGTATATATGCGTTTTTAATCTTTCAAAGGAGATTTTTGAAGAATTTTATGGTAAAATGATACAATCAGCATGAGGTACGTATAATTCATGTTTTGTGATTCAATCAAGTTTAATTTATCATATTTTATGGTTTCCAAGAGTTAATTCATGTTTTTATGTTGTTACAGGGCAAAACGCACCATGTTTCTTGGTCTGGCACTTGTTCCAACACTTGATCTAGCACTTGTTCCGGTACTTGATACGACACTCGTTCTGGCACCCAGTATTGCACAAAAATGCAAGGCAAGTTGGCGGTTATGGTATTGGAGGTCAGTGGTGGACAAATTGAGCACATGGGTTTTGTTTTTCATCGCCCCCTCCAGCTACTAAGCTCAATACAACTTGATTTCAGTTGTCCAAAGAGGGTGATCATTGGGTTCCTCTGTTTTGTTAGTTATGGATGCATTTAATGTAATTTATCGAATTTAGAGGTGGTTCGACCCTCCTATGGTCGACCACCTGGGTTGTAAGATTATAAATAACAATAGGATTCTCATTAGATTGTTAACCAAGTAGCATAAGCATTAGAATTCCCAGAAAAATGGTTTTACTCTGTTTGAGTTTTTTTACATTGCCAGAATAGTGTCAGAACTGCGTTTTTCGACTTTCATGGTGAATTCGGCCTGCTGAAGTTCGTGGTGTGCTTGTAGAGGGTAAACATGACTTGCTGGGGGGGGCACCAGTAGTTTAGTAACTCTCTTCATGTTGATTTATGTTAATCCATAATATTGCCTCATTACCCCTTAATTGGGGCATATTAGATTAGTAATGTTATTTTATTTATGTCGGATTTAGGCCATTAGTTGTAATTTAGATTAGTAATGTTATTTTATTTATGTCGGCTTTAGGCCATCAGTTGTAATTATACCTCCTAGTCTCCTATATATACCAAGGAGACATTTTCATTTTGAATCATCTGGTACTTGAACATTTAAGTGGGGTAAAAGGAGGTTTCCCCCTCGAAGAGGCTTATTATCTTAAATGATCTCTTTTTCAAGGCGTTGAGTACTTTTCCTGAGGTTTTTCTATGCTATATTGATGTTTGTTTCTTAACATATGGTATCAGAGCTCAAGGTCTTGGGGTTTCGCTGCTACATCTGAGACACCGTGGAATTTTCGCTATAACTTTTTTTATACAACGTTTCAGAAGAAACGGCTTGGAGGCTATTTAGAAGACAGATCAAGGTACGTTGGGTTAGAAATTCAACCCCTGAGACCTTATACTTTCGTAGATACATCCTGTACAAGATAGGGTTCTGGAATCATCCTGCAATGAGTCATTGTGGAATTTTCGCTATAAAAAATTTTATGTAATTTTTCCGACCCTGAACTCTGGAGGCCATTTACAGAAATTAGTAGTGTATCCTTGGTAAAAATTTAAGCTTCTGTCTCATCTTAAATTTGTAGATACACCCTGTGTAAGATAGGGTATCTAACTAGCCCTATTGACTAGTCTCAAGAATGTGTTCCAGGTAAAACAATCATAACTTGTTCCTAGAGTATCCAAATTGCATGGGACTGGTTGCATTGGATCGTGGACAGTCTGTAGTATTTTGGGTGTGAGTTTCAGAATTTTATATCAATTATTTTGTGCGAGGAACACTATACAAGTGAGATCTCCTGGAAAGGCCAAAAATCGGCAAGTTGTGGGGAAGTTACCGTAAATTCCGCTTGGCACATCCAATTTTGATCAGACCCGTGGCATTGCAGAGAAAAAATATCAGAGAAATACATAAGAGAAAGTTTCATACCCATAAGGGCCAAAAATTGGGAGATACAACAGAAGAAATATTGTCTAGCAGAACCACCTCAAAATCAAGGTTCAAAAGTGATACTTGGCCCCACCCTCAAAATCAAGGTTCAAAAGTGATACTTGCCAACATGCCACCCAAAAGGAACTTCTATAAATTCAAATAAGCCTCCATAAAATCCTACTTGGACTCTTTGATGAAGGTGAAGAAATGCGAGGGACATAAATGAACTAAAAAATTAAGAGATGTATTCAATGGAAGCTAAGATGGATTCAATGGAAGCCAAGTTTGATACTGCATAGATGGTTTTAAAAAGGGAGATCACAGGAAGTATTGAAAATTTCCATAACAGAGAAGACACCAAAGTGAAAAACATCCCCGGAAATTCATGATGTGGACACAAGGAAGGTGGAATCAAGAATGAGAAACCTAACTTTGGCTCTGAAGACCAACCACGTCTTGGCAGATTGACATGAGGAAGTTTCTGATGGCAAGGACCCAATCACATGGATACTTCCAGATGGAGCAATTCTTTGATCTCCCCAATGTGCTGCATACACAAAAGGTACTAATTGTTTTTACATTTAGAACCTAATCAATTTGTTTGGTATCGATGGCTTTGTTCTAAATCACCTTTATCACTTGGACAATTTTCACGATATCACACTACAGGATAATAAGGAGCAATACCTTCTTTAGCCAATTGATAAATCCTAAGCAAAAGGGTTCGCCATCGAGCACATTGAGAACTTCCTAAAGATTGAATATAAGGTAATGGACATTCCAGATGAGCACTTGATTGATGTATTCATAGGAACTTTTAAAGGATAATATCTAACATGAGGTTCTTCCCTTTGGGAACCCAAATCATTGAGAATGCATTTAAGGTGGCAAGAAATGCTTTTGAAAGTAAAAATATGGATATGGCTACTAGGAGGACCTATGCTAACATATATAGAGATAATATCAATTCCTTCTCCTAAAACACTAACCTACAAGGTTGACACCTCAACAATTGAGGAAAGAAAAGCAAAAGGTTTGCCTTTAATTGTGACAACAAGTACGATAAGGGACATGTATAAGTGTGGGAGAAGAAATTATCTATATAGATTGTGAAGAGGAAGAAGAACAAGAACAAGAACTATCTCAAGATGAAAACGTGAGAAGCCATTTCGCCCTAAGAGTTGATCTCCCAATGATATCGCAATGGTCATCGGAATTAGCACTCCCTCAAACCCTCAATATCAAGGATACATCAAAAAGAAAAAGGTAATAGTCCCACCTCGATTCTCAAGTAACATTCATAATTTCATTCACTCATAAATTAGCCAAAGATCCTAATTGCTTTGTATATCCAAATACCATAGTTTCAAGTAATGATTGCGATGGAGGAACTATCAATTCCTCGTGAAATGCACAAGATCAATCTTACTATGGGGAATATGTACTGAATAGTCCAATGATTGCTATACCTATTAAGTGGTGCAGATGTTGTACTAGGAATCCAATGGTTACACCATTAGGAACAGCTATTGGCTTCTAATTCTCAAGAACTTTTCATGAAGTTTTCTATTGGAAGGAAAAGAAATTGAGTTGAGAGGTATCACAGTGGAAGCCCGTAAGGTGATAAGCTCTAACGGGCATGACAAAATTATTGAAAAAAGGCATCAAGGCATTATTGTAATAACTATGCTCACTAGATGTTCAAACATCTAAGACATCTATTCCTCAAGATCTCCAAAGGATCATTGATAAGCATTCCAAAGTATCTTGAAGATATTCCCAAAGGTTCCCACCCACTCAAAATCATGATCATGAAATTCACCTGGACCTCCCCGGAGTGTTCCTCTAACATCAGGCCACATACTGCATACCCCATGTCTTAAGAGCAACCCTTATGCCCAGAAGAGTGAAATTGAGCGCATGGTTGAAGAAATGTTAGAGGCTGGCATTATTAGACCTAGCCAAAGTTCTTACTCTGCACCAGTGGTAATGGTATTCAATAAAGATAACTCATGGCGTATGTGTCCAGATAATAGAGAGCTCAACAAGATCACTATTAAAGATAAGTTTCACATTCCCGTGATTGATGAATTGTTAGATGAACTACATGGAGCAATCTATTTGTTGCCAAGTCATCAAGTTTCCCCAAACTAACTAGTTTCACTTAATGTTATATGTGGTTTATGCAATGGTATTTTATCATTTGTAGGCATGCCCCTGATGGGAAACACAATTTTTAATAACAACCTTGTAAAACTATGGTAACCCCAAGTTTGGAAGGAAAAATCATGAAAATAATTGTTATACCATGAATGAATTTATTTTTCTTTGAACTTATACTTGTTGGAAGATGTGTAACTTGACCATTTTGTTGAAAAAACCAAATAATCTCTAAAGGGGAAAGCATGTGGGTACTTTGAGATGGAGTAGATACATATTATAGTGTATTATTTTGGAGAGAACTTTACTTTCTCCCTTTAGTTCATCTAATACAAATTACTTTTGGAAAATATGTGTTGATGAATTGATTGTGTCATGGTTTGGATGAAACAATAATACAAGAATTATTTTTATAACATTCATTTCCATATTGTTTGTCTTGTAATTGATAG
>SNQJ01S0030489.1:167160-180864 GCA_010110895.2 Picea sitchensis | reverse complement strand
TCTATGAAATTTCATCTTTACACTTGACATACTGTAAATCTTCGGCTATTGGGGGATACTGACTAGTTTCCTATACGTTGGATTGTGATGTGTCACAATACTTAGGTGTGGGGGAGGGGTTCATGAGCTGACAAATGATCATTTCCTAGAGAAAGGAGTCTTTGCAAGAATTTTTGTATTATTACCATGATACATGTTATTACATTGATAGTCATGGTATTTTTAAATGCTTAACTCCTGTGTGCTATACATTACTGAACTCATGCTTAACATACCACTCTTTATCGGTTTATTGTTCATTACAACCCGTTCATTATAGGTTTTGACACTATATTTCATATATAAGAAGAATGAGTAAGCATGGAGCACTCTGCCTATGCTCATTAACCACTATGGTTGTGAAAAACACTTCAAAATTGCAGGTTGTCCATTAAAAGAGGCGAAAATTCACTTAACATAGGGGTACCAGATGAGGTGTCGGATGCAATTCCGTTTAAAGTGTCGTTTGAAGTGCCATTGCATTGCATACCAGTAACTGTCCTAGATTCCAGGGAACTAGAATTCAATCACATTTAATTAAATTTGTTACAGGCATTGATTAAAAGATGCTTCATATGGTTATGATCAAATGTCCAAGCCAAAAGACTTGGACATTGATCTAAGTAATCACCATTCAATTGATCCCAAGCTTGCCATCAAATTCGAATCTCCCACACATGGCAGCTTGCGCGCACATGTGGGCAACGTACTCCACCATAAGAGCATCCAAAATCAGGCTGGGCACTCTATTGTTTCATTTAACCTTGCCATTTGCTCTGCCCTGCATTAAGGAATCGCGCCCAACCTCAGCCGAATTTTCCCTTTGTTCTAATCACACTCAGACTGTGTTAAACCCATGCCATTTCTTTCCCTATTTTCACCCTTGCTTGGTAAAATTCGCCCTATGTTCCAATTTCACTCAGACCATGCCCAATTCGTGTCTTTGTGTGGCTCGATTCCGCCCTTGCTTGGTGAATTTAAACTCTGTCACAATGCCCAAGTGATACCAACCATCCTCCTATGCAGACTTGTTTGCCATTCCAGAATTCGCACAGTGTAGGGAAGTGTTCTTGCATGATGGTTGGGGACCATTTCTGTCGAGTTTGCAAGGCCATGATGACAGTCTTTCTATGCAATTTGTAGTTGGTTTTGATGGCAAGATAGCGCATGTAGGGTCTCTCAATTTTGCAATCACAGAAGAGTCAAATGTTGTTGCAACAAAACTTCCAAGAATGGGAGATAGGTGGTTCAAGAATCATCAATTTCCGCACTCAAGTTACAATAGGGTGTTTAAGCCCAAATTCGAGAGCATTTTAGGAGCGAAAGGGTATGCGAAGGAGTGGATAAAGCCATAATTGGTCAATCCCCTTATTTTCATCACAAGTTTAATTACATGTGAAGGTAGATACTCCACCTTCAAAGCTTGTCACTTTAGATTGTTGGCTCATTTTCTGTTCAATAAACCTTTGAACTTTCCCTTTTATTTTCTCAAAAGCTTGGAGAAAATGTCCTCTCAAGTGAGGAAAAATGTGACCAACACCCACAATAGTCTCTTCCACCACGGTTTGATCAAACTCCTCGTTCTTACTAAACTAGAGAAGAAGGGGAAAAGTTGGGATGCCTTTATCTACCAGTTTGCAAATCCTCACTTGACAGTTAAGACCGGAAAAAAGCCACTTAGCCTAAAAAATATCTCTCCATCCAAGCCTCACTCTCCAAAAACTCCAAACTCCCTTGCACAAACTCCCTCTTTACTAGAACAATACCAAAAGCTTGTTGATATTCCTACTTCTTCATCGGGGAAAAAGACCAAGAACAAAGACCAAAAGAAGCCTATTTTTGACCCCCCAATGCCTTCATTTTCTCTTGATCCTACACTTAAGAAGCCCCACGAAGTAATGCAGCAAGACTTTCCCATCATTCCCACAAACAAGAGAGGAGCCAACCGATTTGGTAAGGGACCCTTTCGGAAGATTACCCGGAACATAAGAACCAAGCCTTATGCAAAGCCTCCACCTGCTTCGAATCCTATCCAAGTATCCTCCGACCTTGAGAGCCCTCATAAGAAACATAGAGAAGTATCTGGGGATGGATTAGAGCCACTAAGGAAAACAAAATCATAACCTACCTCACCTTTCCGATCTCCCATCACACCTACTTCACCCATGACCACTCTTGATCCTAAATTTGATAAATTGACCACATCTCTCAAAGGACCTAAGCCTTCCTCGGAGATCATTGATTCTGGCCCAACTATAGAGGAGCTACAAAGGGAAAACCATTAGCTTCTCCAACAATTAGAAGAGAGGAAGACAATGGATGCACACCTTCATCATGACAATGCAATGCTTCAGGCAAAAGTTAACTCCCTTCAACGGTTGGTTGATGGGATGACCCAATATAACAGCATCTTAAGAGCACAATTAAAGCAACATAAGAGGCACAAGGCTAAGCCTACACAACAAGAAGGAGAGGCTTCTAAATCCGACCCTCCTCAACAGGCCTAGTTCTGAGGGATGACTTCTTTTTGTTTGTAGTCGGACCTGCAAAATTGTCGGTGTGGAGGTATGTTGGGCCCGAGATATGATCATCTTCATGAAATTATTATACACTTTTTTCCATATGTATATATGATTTTTTTATCTTTCAAAGGATCTTTTTGAAGAATTTTATGGTAAAATGATACAATCAGCATGAGGTACGTATAATTTGTGTTTTGTGATTCAATCAAGTTTAATTTATCATGTTTTATGGTTTCCAAGAGTTAATTCATATTTTTCTACTGTTACAAGGCAAAACACACCATGTTGCTTGGTCCGACACTTATTCTGGCACTTGATCCAGCACTTGTTTTGGTACTTGATCTGGTACTCGTTCCGGCACCCAGTATTGCACAAAAACACAAGGCAAGTTGGCGGTTATGGTATTGGCGGCCAGTGGTGGAAAAATCGAGCACATGGGTTTTTTTTGTCATCACCCCCCTCCATCTACTAAGCTCAAGACAACTTGATTTCAGTTGTCCAAAGAGGTGATCATTGGGTTCCTCCGTTTGTTAGTTATGGATGCATTTAATGTAATTTGCCGAATTGAGAGGTGGTTTGACCCTCCTGTGGTCGACCACCTAGGTTGTAAGCTTATAAATACCAATAGGATGCTGATTAGATTGTTAACCAAGTAGCATAGGCATTAGAATTTCCAAAAAAATGATTTTGCTCTGTTTGAGTTTTTTTACATTGCTAGAATAGTGCCAGAACTACGTTTTTTGACTTTCATGATGAATTCGGCTTACTGAAGTTCGTGGTGTGCTTGTAGGGGGTAGCCATGACTTGCTGGGGGGCCAACCAACAATTTGGTAACTCTCTTCATGTTGATTTATGCATTTCTTAATTTAATTGCTCTTTCTTTATTTGTTGTACATGCATATTTTTATTTAGTTAATTAATTTGTTGTAGCTTAATTGATTTGCTTCTCTTTTACAGGTTAGAATGATGAGATGTATTAACATGCATTAATCTCATAGATTAGAAAAGGCTTGCAAGTCTCTATCTCACTATACTAACCCTGCATGTAGTTAGATGATAAATTGTGCTTTCTTTTATATTTTTACAGTGAAGCTTAGAACAAATTTTTAATTAGAACAGAGCATAGTTTTAATCTGAGTTTCTTCTGACAAAGATTGATGGATGGATATATTTGCTTCCAGTTTTTTAATCATAGCTTGCTTACTTCAGTTTTAGATAGATTTCACTTGCTTAGTTATTGGTTAAATATAATTGTCAATTCACTTTTTAATATCATGTTTTTAATTTTTGTTTTCAGTCATTTTCTTATCATAGCTTGAATGATTAAACTAGACATAGTATAGTTTCCTTTCACATAATTTCCTTTCATAGATTAAGATGCAATTGAATTTCTTAATTTGATAATGATGATATCATCATGATGTTGATGGTTTATACATGAATATGTAGGGTATTTAACATTACTTTTATCATGGTTAAGTTTTCATTGGATTGTTTACTTCACACCTTTCATTTTGCCATTGAAATTAGTATTGAGCTTATACCATTAGAACTGTCCTTTGTTTTCAAGTGTCATCGAGATATCATCCGTCACCACTGAAGGCATTCACACAACCACCAGCATCACATTTGAGTGTTTCATAGATTAAAGTTAGTTTCTTGCTTTCATAGATTAGAAGAGATAGTTTCTTGTTTTCATAAGTTTAGTTGATAGTCTTTCTTGCTTTCCATAGAATATATTTCCTTTCATGCATTGCATTGAACATTTAAACTTCCTTTAATGCAAGAGAAATAGTTTTGCATTAGGCATTTAGTTCACTTGCCTCTTAGGCTAGGTAGTTGTTCAATGAGAAGTCTTTGCTTACTTGTCTTTTGCTTTATGCTTTTGCTTGCTTGTCTATTTGCTTTAATAGGTTAGTTAGGTGCTTTTTCTTGCTTGTCTATTTGATTTAATAGGTTAGTTAGGTGTTTTTGCTTGCTTATCTATTTTCTTGAATAGGTTAGATAGGTGATTTTTTCTTATTTAGGTTAGATAGGTGCTTCTTGCTTATTTAATTGCTTTCATAGGGTAGTTTCTCATTGACTGTAGGTTGGCAAGTTAAAGGTAGTTTTCTTTCATCATTTGCTTAGTATGCTTAGTAGTTTACCTTTGCTTACTGTGATGAACTAGTCTGCTTTACATAGAGTTTTCATTCACTTTCTTAGGAACTATCCATCAGTCCTTGGCCCAAAAGTACTTAGGTTACCTAGTTTCCAGTTACTTAGTAGGGTTTGCTCATTAGATAGGTTTGTTTGAGTAGATTAGCCTTAGATAGTTTCTTTCCTTAGTTAATCTACACTCCTACCAACCTTCTACCTTCGGCATATATTTTGCTACAACTCTAATTTTACTTACCCCAGGTTGACAATTTAATTGAGGGTAGTTTAGTGTCTTTTTTAGTACATATAAATCACCTAACAAATCCAACTAAGGAGATCAAAGAAACATCACAAATACAAACTCTATTCATGACTATAGGCAAGGTAAAAGGAAATTGTTAGAAGGTTGTAATTGACAGTGCTAGAACAAACAATTTAGTATCCACAAAGGTGGTTGAGAAGTTGGGGTTGAAAAAGTCCATACACCCTACTCCATATAAGGTTTCTTGGCTGTTGAAAGAGAATCAAATTTTGGCCAATGAACAATGTGAAGTAGAATTGCAGATTGGTAGCTACAAGAACATGATATTGTTTGACATCATGTCTATGGATGTGGTTCACATTTTGTTGGGAAGACCCTAGCAGTACAACAGAAAGGCAATACATGATGGAAGGAGAAACCTTTACACCTTTAAAAATTATGGAGAAAAGCATACACTTTTTCCATTGAAAGAGGAAAGTGCAGCTAAAGAAATCAATCCTAAAGTATTGCTAATTAGTGGGAAAGAATTTTTGCAAGAGATTAAAAATGTGGAGGTAAATTTTGTTGTAGTTGGCAAGCTAAATGTAATTCTTAATAACACGAATTCAAATGAATTACCTAAAGAAATTCATGATTTGTTAGATGAATTTGTTGATATAGTGGTTGATGATTTGCCAAGTAAGTTGCCTCCCATAAGAAGTATAAGTCATCATATTGATCTTATTCCTGGAGCAAGTTTTCCAAAAAAAGTAGCTTATAGAATGACCCCAAGAGATAATGTAGAGACAAGAAGACAAGTAACGAAAATCTAGTTAGAGGTGTGTGTTTCAGTTACTAGATGATACAAATTTTGTCTCTTGGTGATCGTTGAAGTTCCATGTGTTAAACTTCCTCATCAAATCAACAACAATAGTTTGAAATGGTAACATTGATATCCTACATTTATCTATTAAGTGACAGAGGAATCAAATGACTGGTACTTTGTTGGTAAATGTTGAAGATCAAGTCACATATTGAAAAGGAGTAGATGTTCAAGAGAGATATTCTGAAGTATACCAATCGAGATAAGGCACAAATCATCTTTGTGTAGAACTAAAAATAAATAAAACAAAGTGTTCTAAAAAAAGAGCATAGAGACTAAAGAAGGGAAGACATAAGTTTATGTGTTATCGCAAAAAATGTAGGTTGGTAAATGCCCAACCCAATCCATGAGATGGTGATAAATGTGGGAGAGTCTACCAACTGTCACCTTAGATAAACCCTCCCCTCACTTTACTGAAGGAAAAATCCTACACAAGGAGGGAATCCCGGGTGACCCTAGGGGGATTGAGACAGAGGGTGGAGAGATGATAAGTGAAACCCATATAGGTCAATGATAGTTATGATGGAAGTCTTGAAAATGAGTCTTGTAGAAGGACACACAGTTTCCAAGTGATAGATACCTGCAAAACAATGTTATCCCTACACGAAACAAGACAAATAATGGATATATAATCCTTTAAACCAAGGGGAACAAGAAATAAACCTTTTTGTCTCAAATTTGCATAAGTTATAGAAATATATATAAGCAATATAAAATGACAATGGCTGCAAATTCAACCATCCAAAATCTAGTAAAAGATCTCAGAAATAAAGCTAGAAAAGACTAGTCTAACTTCCAATAATTAAAGTGAGATTTTGATGGTGATTATGGTTGTTTATTAGATGTTATCAGCAAGTTATTATAACATTCAAGTGGATGTATCAAAAAAAATTATACAATAGTAAAATCCAACCACAAAAATGAACAAGTAATACATCAAAAAGATAGACAATGAGCAGTAGAACAATAATAGAAATTTACAAGTAAATTTCAGCAGTTGGTAAGTGTGCAACAAGTAAAAGAGAGAGTTTTATGCAGCCCTAATGGCCGTAGCTTTAAGTTTATAAAAATAGAAAAATTCTTGGACAAAATAGGATGCCCTTAGGGCATAAGCAATCTTATAGCACTAAGAAAAGATTATGACTTGAACAAATTCAATATCTCGAAAAATCTCGCATTCCAATGAAAGTATTTTATTTCTCCAATGCAATAAATGATTAGTGCCTTGCCAAATGGGTTATGGATTCCTCTTGTAATAGGTTATATCTACTATCTCCCTAGGTGTGTAAACCCTTTTACTCCATGGGGCAAGTAAAATCTAACAAGGTAAATCTAGGAGGGTGTAAGCCCTTTACTCCTCCTAGCAACCTTTGCAATAGTTTCTTTCACAAACAATAATGAGAAAAACTGGTGGATGGTGTATGCCCTTATAATCCTCCTAGGATATATCCAATAAAAACCATGGAACAAGAAAGAAAACTAACAATATGCAGATTTTTCTTACCAATTCCAAAAAAATGCCAAGACAAACCCTAGTTACCAAGTATTTTTCATCACCAAAGAAAGAGAAAGAAACCCCAAAAGATAGCACACCACTTCACTCCACAAGAAAAGAGATAAAACATATCACAAGAGAGAGAGAGAAGATAATTTTTCCTGAGAGGGGTGCAAATTTCAGCCAAGAATACTCTCCAATATGGGAGAGCTATCATAAAACTGAAATGAAATGATTCTTATTTATACACATCTTCTAAAAAGTGTTTTTCCACTTAAAATTAGGGTAAACCACAAAGTAAGGAGTCAACCACCCTTAATTTTCCCCTTTTACAATATTATATTCAAATTTAACCCTAAAAATGCACATAAGAAACCCTAAAGATGACATCAACCCTCTCTAGGGTGACATTTTGGCACTTTTAGCAGATCGTTTGAGCTTGGAGATGAAATGTTGGGCCTCCAAAGGCCTCCCTCTCAGGAATTAGGGTATCCTCCATCAAAAAGTGCCAAGTCTCAATCAAGTCAACACCACCACCACCAAAACCATATCCCTAAGGTGACGTCAAGCCCTCCAAAGTGGTGTTTTGACCTTCAAAGGAAAAACATTGGGATTGTAGGGGATAGGTGAGATCCTCCATGGTTTATTTCAAGTCTCCAAAGGTTGTCATCATCATCTTATATATGGGCCATGATATCTGACCTGTGGGATTCATTCCCCAAAGAAGCCCAAGCTAGGCTTGTTCCTCCAAAATTGTCCACCAAGCAAGGTCCTGCAAAGACAATGAATATTCCCTCCAAGGATATCAATTCAAATGCATTATGATAAGTAAATCAAGTCAATAAAAGAGTCACCCAAGCATGTGAATCAAAAACCTCCTCATCAAATTAAACAAGTGCTCAAAGACCCTATGCAACTTGCCAAGTTTAGGTATGGGAGGGTTGAAAAAATGACCTATTGGGTGAATCATTCCTGAATTCAGGGAGTGTTTCCTAGGTGATTGTAGTGTCTCATTTATGGGTGCCTTTGTAGAAGGTGTGTTGCACCTTCATTATCAATGCATCCTTTTTCCAAGCCCATTTAATTCCATTAATTAATTAAGGTTTGAAACAACTAGGTACTCCCTGTTGGATTACTAAGAGGGGGGGTGAATCAGTAATAGCACAATTATTATCCTTTTTATCCAAATAATCCAAGTGTTATATCAATGTAGAATTATTATCCAATAATGAGAAATAATAAATGAACAATCACACACATACACAATACACCCGTGTTTTAAGTGGAAACCCAAATCGAGAGAAAACCACAGAATCCTTTTTCTTATATGTCTTGAAGAATTACATTCATTGGAAGCACCAACTTCCTTTTTTTTCCATCTGCAACTGGAAGGAGGCTCCAACCCCCTAGTTTCTCAGGCTACAACCTGAGGGAAGCTCCAACTCTCAAATTCTCTGGCTACAACCAGAAGGAAGCTACAACCCCCTATGTTCTCTGGATACAACCGGAAGGTGGCTACAATCACTTGTCCTTGCCTCATCCAACCGCCCTGAAGTAGAAGTAGAATGATGGAACCACTGTCACACTATCACTGTAAGATATACTGTTGTACAATTGTATCAACCTGTACCACTGACCTATATCCAATCTGTAAAACTACACTGTAATCAATATGTACCTGAAGTGAACATGTATCTACACAAATACAATAGGTACGCAACCTGTAGTGCTGCAGCCCGCATATGTACGCGCCCTATCTGTTATGCAGCTCGCGTATGTACGTGCCCTAACTGTTATGTAGCATGCATATGCCTTCTAGAACAAGGGTTTCCTTTCACTTGAAAACTTCTGAACCTCTGTAACTTCTTTCACAGAGATCTGTAACATGTCACTGTATCTAGACTACAACTGTACCCTGTGCATGCATCATCATACATAACCTTTACTCAAGGAAAATATGTCTCTCTGTAGTCATGTGCCATATAAGTTTGTTTAATCATGAACAAGTATAATATCCCTCACATGATCTTAGTCATCAAACCCTTTCTGATATCCATCCTATCAATACATCAACCAATACACAAATACAAGTTCTCAACCATGTACCATAAAAACTCTTAGCCATATGCCAAGAAATACAAGATGTGCCTGAACAAGAAGTATCCATGAAAAATATACCAGCATTGTATTTCTATAGATCTGACTTATGCAGAAGATCCCATGTAGCCACTAGTCTCTCTAGGGATAATTCTCCAATCTCCATTGTCATTCCTTATGCATACATCAAAATAAAACTATTCATAGAAATAAGACATACCTTTTGAACCAATGGATGGATCTGATGTATCTGATCACTTTAGACATTTCTGGGAGCTTGATCTCAGAATCTAGAACCTCTGCATCTTCATCTTCTCAAGTTTCAATGGCTTTACTAACATGTACTCACCCTGTACACAACCATCTTGCGTACATATGCACCCTATACATAGACATCTCATGCACTATATGCACAATATACACAGACAGCCTGCACACGCCTCAGAAAATACAGTTTTTTGTAAATTCAAGAATTTTGTCGTCAACCCTTCGTGTTGCCTTAGACATTCGCCACTTCAGATGTATCCACAAGTATTTACAATAAGCCTTGCACAAAAAAATAGATATACAATATGTACAAGTGTATATTTTATGAGTGAGCTTTGCCTCTTATTTATATCTTCATGTAGCCTTACACTTTCCTTATTTTAGGGCTTCTCCATTTAAAATAATTTCTTTTGCAAGACACTTTGACTCTTGGGGGCTTCTATAAGATTCATGAGGGTTCTCCAACTTCATATGGTCATAACTCTCTAATCGTGAGGAGTTATGTGACGTTCCACATACCATCGGAAATGGCATGACAAAAACTATGCATCTAGGATAGTTTCACTGACAAAATCACTATCCTTCATCTCATTATTCCTCAATTAAGCATGGTTTCTCTAACCATACTTCTAGGATAACTCAATCCACAAATCATCTTCCCATGAGGGATTTCACCATAACAGGACCACTTTGGAGTTCATCCATCTATACTTCTTATCAACCATGACAAGACAATAATGAGTCATCTTTACATCAAACAAACTTGGGTCCATTACCCAAACCTTTGTGCTACCGGGATTTCTTCAAGGGTTGACATCAATGAAAACCAACCTTAATCAACAATGTCCCCCTTTGGCATTGATGGCAACACTCTGATGCAATACTGAAATCATATCACTCATGCTCCCCCTGGAACCATGCCTATGTCCTCTATATCTGATAAACTTACTCCCACTAGAACCATGCCTCTGTCCTCTGCATCTGATAAATCTCTCCCCCTTTGTCATCAATGACAAAGGTATATTTCCATCCAGGGTTGCTCCCCTTGACTGAACTATCCTCTTATGGTGCTTCCTCGTGTACATCTAAGACATATAAGATAAGAATTCAAAAAACGTTCATTTTGGAGTAGAAATAACTCCAAGTCTTTGGCGAAGATATTCAAAGGAATATCGTGGAAGTGGTTTTGTAAAGATGTCTGCTACTTGTTCTTTTGTGCCCACATACTCAACTTTGATGTTTTTTCTGCAACCTGCTCTCGTAGAAAGTGATACTTGATTGGTATGTTCTTCGTCTTGGAGTGCATCACCGGGTTCTTTGAGATACTAATGGATCTTGTATTATCATAATAGATTGCAATGGGCTCATCATACTCAACCTATATATATGTCAGAGTTTGTTTCATCCAGAGAACCTGTGTAAAACATGATGCTGCTGCAATATACTCTGGCTCAGCTATAGATAAAGATACTAATGATTGTTTCTTTCTTAGCCATTATACTAAACACTCACCTAAGTAGAACGTTTCTCTACTGGTGCTTCGTCGGTCATCAATAAAACCTGCCCAATCTGCATCTGTGTGGGCAATAAGTGATAGATCCTTTCCTTTTGGATACCATAATCCAAACTCTTCTATTCCTTTGAGATATCTGAAAATCCTCTTCACTTCTAATACATGTGATTCCTTTGGTGCTGTTTGAAATCATGCCACTTGTCCAACTGTCTGCATTACATCCGGTCTGGATGTTGTCACATATAGTAGGTTTCCAATCATTGACCTGTATTTCCTTTGATCTGTAGACTTCGAATCATCATCTTTGCTCAACTTGCAACTGGTTTGCATGGGAGTGATAATTGGTTTGCAATCTTCCATTCCAAACCTCTTTAGCATTTCTCTTATATACTTGGTTTGAGAAATAAAAATTCCTTGGTTGCTTTGACATATCTGAAGTCCCAGAAAGAAGGATAGTTCTCCAAGTAACAAAATTTTAAATTCATTATGCATATATTTTTCAAATTTTTGGCTTAACCTGTCATCATCACTACCAAAAATAATATCATCAACATAAACTTCAGCTAATAAAATATTACCTTGACTTACCTTGATGTAGAGGTTGTTGTTTTCACTTCCTTTTATGAACCCTGCCTATTGCAGATACTTATCCATTCTAGAGTACCATGCTCTAGGAGCATGTTTTAGACCATACAAGGCCTTATTTAATTTACACACATAATCTGTGTTCTCTGAAAACTAAAATCCTTCTGGTTATTCAATGTATACTTCTTCTTCAAGTTTCCCATTCAAAAAAGTTGATTTTACATCCATCTGATATACTTTAATATTTTTTGGAGCATGCATAAGATAAAAGAAAACAAATTGCTTCCATTCTGGAAACTGGGGCAAATGTCTCTTCAAATTCAATTCCCTCATTCTATGCATATCCTTTACATACCAATCTAGCTTTGTTCCTTGTAACTTGTCCATTTTCATTCAATTTATTCCTGAAAACCCATTTTGTGTCAATCACATTCTTATTCTTTGGTCTTGGAACCGATTCCCAAGTGTCATTTTTATCTATTTGATCCAACTCTTCATCCATGGCCTTATTCAAAAATTCATCCTTGCTAGATTCTTCAAAACAGTTTGGTTCAATTGTAGATAAGAGTGCTAGGTGTGTTTGTTTTGGTGAATGGATTCTTCTTCTAGTCTCAACTCCTGCATCTTTGTTTCCGATAATCTAATCTGAAGGATGATTCTTCTGTACTCGTTTACTAGGTGTCTTTGGAGACACTTGTTGAAATTGTTCTTCTGCTTCTGTCAGATTCTCTTCATCTTCCTCTTCTACTTCTTTTTCATCTTCTGCTTATTCTTTTAAGGGTTGTTTCATTGATTCATTTTCTTCTTCCTTTGATTCTGGTCTACCTGTTTCATCAATTGTCACATTGATGATTTCCACAACTTTGTTCAACCTTAGATTGCAACACTTGTATGCTTTCCTTGTACTTGAGTAACCAATAAGTACTCCTTTGTCCACACGAGATTCAAACTTTCTCATTCTTCCATCTTCTCTTTTGATATAGCATTTTCTTCCAAAAAATATGAAGTTCTTCACATTTGTTGGTCTTCCTTTCCATAGCTCGTAAGGAGTTTTGTCGGTGTTGTTTTTGAGCATTACTCTATTTTGAATGTGAATTGTTGTATGCACTGTCTGTGTCCAAAAAATATCTGTCAATTTTGAATCCATTAGCATTGTTTGAGCCATTTCCTATATTGCCATATTCTTTATTTCAACAACTCCATTCTGTTGAAGTGTTCTAACAATGGAGAATTGCCTTTTTATTCCATTATTGCTACAGTAGTACATAAATCCCTTTGAGGTGAAATCTCCTCCATTATCAGATCTCAAGCATTTTATTTTTGAATCCATTTCATTTTCAACCATTTCCTTGTAGATCTTGAAGTTTTGAAAAGCTTCTGACTTATTCTTGAGAAAGCAAACTACAATCACTCTTGTATAATCATCAACTAATAACATAATGTATTTCTCACCTTTTAAGCCCTTTGTTGTAGTTGGTCCAACTACATGAGTATGCACAATTTACAGTGGTCTCGTCATTGAATATTGCTTTGATTTGAACTTGGTCTTTGTTTTCTTTCATTGTTGATAATGCTTGCATAAAGTATTGGTTGGTTTCGTGATCTGGGGCATTTCTATGACTGCTTCTCTTTTGTTGACTTTAACAAGGTTATCAAAATCCATGTGACCCATTCTTCTATGCCATAGCCAATTTTCATCTTCCTTTCCTAGACAACACTTTTCATTTCCAATTTCAATTAACACATATATGTTGCTTGAAGTTCTTGCAGCTGTAGTAACCAATTTCCCTAAACCTTCTTTTCTTATCTCACACTTTTGTGAATCGAAAGTAACTTTATGACCTTGGTCACACATTTGACTCACACTTAGAAGATTATGTTTCATATCTTCTACTAGTAGAACATTTTCTGCCTTTTCATTCT
>SNQJ01S0030489.1:133317-167110 GCA_010110895.2 Picea sitchensis | reverse complement strand
TCTCACACTTTTGTGAATCGAAAGTAACTTTATGACCTTGGTCACACATTTGACTCACACTTAGAAGATTATGTTTCATATCTTCTACTAGTAGAACATTTTCTGCCTTTTCATTCTTGTTCCCAATTCAGACTGTGCATTTTTCGATGATTTTGGTTGAATCATCATTTCCGAAGGAGACTGATCCATCTCTTTCCTTTCGTAATGTAAGAAACTTGTCTCTATCACCTATCATGTGTTTTGAACACCCAATGTCAACATACCAACCACGTTTCTTCTGCTTAGCTTGTAGAGCGAGTGTGCATTCTTCATTTCTATACTGATCTTTCTTTCTTTTCCATGTCTTTTTCTGTGGTTCCTGTTTGTGACTGTTGTTATTCTGTTGAGGTTCTTTAGGAGGGACATCCGTTCTGCACTCTTTATTCACGTGTCCAAAATTGTTACATTTGTAACATTCCACTTCATTTCTCAAAGATTCAAACCTATTGTAACTTCTTCTCTGTGTTTCACTAGGCCTTCTTGAATAACCCCTTTGTGTATGCCTCTCGAAGTTGTTATTGTTTCTATTGTTAGCTCTGCAATTCACAGCTTTATGTCCAAAATTATTACATGCATAACATAAACCAAAGAATATAGTTTGATACCTGCGAGTTAAGGATCTTCTGAAAGGAGGTGCTCTTGTGAATCCTTCTTCTTCTTGAGGCCTATCTGTCGGTTGTTGATTATGAAATATGAATCTTCTCGATGGAGGAGTGTCCCTGTAATCTTCCTTGTATATCTTCCTACCCCCTTTGATTGTTTCTGCATAGCTTTTTGGATATGTTTCTTTCTCTGTCATTTTGGAGCTTGATCCCTTTTCTGTCTAATTGTATCCGAGTCCGGTCTTGTCAAAATGAGATTTTTTACTGTTGATAATGTCATCCAAAAATTTTGAGCTATTTTGCATATTTTTCTTTTGAATATCCTTTCTTAATGTGACAATCTCTACTTCCAAGTTTCCAATGATCCTGTCCTTTTCTTCTAGCTGTTCTTTGAGTGTTTCTTCAATTCTTTTATCTTCTTCTATTTGAACCTTCAATTTTGTGATCATTTGTTCTGGTTCTTGAGTGTCTTCTTTCTTGTCTAGTTTTGCTTGTAGTTTCTTGTTTTTCTTCTTTTCTCTTCTGATAACTTCTATGGCACACATTAATTATTCTCGAAAGTCAACTTCTGCCTCTTCAATTTCTTCATATTCTTCTTTGGCTTCTTCATATTCTTCTTCAGAGTCTTCTTTATTAGAGTCTTCTACTTCCATGAATAGAACTCTTCATGTCACACTGTCACTGACTTCATCTTCATCTGATGATGATATGTCTTCTTTGGTGCATAAGCTTTTCTTGAAAACTTTCTTTGTAGTTGTTTTTCCTTTATATGTGTGTTTTCCTTTTGAGTAAACTTCATCATTTATCTTTTTCTTATGAGGACATTTGTTATAAAAATGACCAATACCATCACAATAAAAACAAATTAAAGGAAGCTTACCTCTATACCTACCGTCAGTTCCCTTGTTCAATCTTTTGACGAAGTTGGCCACTTCTTCATCATCTTCCGAGACGTCATTGTTGCTACTATATTCTTCTTGTTTATTTTTCTTTTGCTTTGATCTTTTGGATGCTTTGAAGGATGCTTCTTTTACATCTAGATTTTCTTGTTCAGTTCTCATTTCATATGTTGTGAATATTCCATGCAATTCATCCATGCTTATTGAGTTTAGATCCGATATTTCTTCTAGTCTTGATATCTTAGGATTAAATCTCATAGGAATAGATCTTAGTACCTTTTGAACAATTACAAATTATTCGATTTATTCTCCCAATCCTATGATTACATTCACTATTTCATCAACTCGTAATAAGTAGGTTGCAATATTTTCATCTTCCTTCATTTTTAGTTGTTCGAACTGACCTATGTAAGTTTGAAGCTTTTCTACTTTGACTTTTGTATCTCCTTCATAAATATTTCGAAGCTTGTCCCAAATCTCTTTAGCGGATTGACAATGTGCAACTTTGGTGAATATTGTATCATTGAGACCATTCAAAAGTTCATTTGTGTCTTTAGAATTATTCTCACCGATTTTCACTGATTTGTCATTTTTTGGTGGAACTGCTGGTGTTGTGTATCCATCTACAATTGATTGCCAAACTTGAAATCCCTCTGCCTGTATATATGTATTCATCCTTATGCTCCAAAAAGCATACTTATGTCCATCAAACTGTGGTATTCCATTTTTATACAAGTTGGTACTCTCTATGATCTACCTTCTAGTGGTTAAACTGATTTTTGAAGGAACCCACTCTGATATCAATTGTTGGATTACTGAGAGGGGGGGGTGAATCAATAATAGCGTAATTATTATCCTTTTTATCCAAATAATCCAAGTGTTATATCAATGTAGAATTATTATCCAATAATGAGTAATAAGAAATGAACAATCACACACATGCACAATACACCAGTGTTTTACGTGGAAACCCAAATCGGGAGAAAACCACATAATGATTTTTCTTATATGTCTTGAAGAATTACATTCATTGGAAGCACCAAATTCCTTTGTTTTCCAGCTGCAACTAGAAGGAGGCTCCAACCCCCTAGTTTCTCAGGCTACAACCTGAGGGAAGCTCCAACTCCCCAATTCTTTGGCTACAACCAAAAGGAGGCTACAACCCCCTATGTTCTCCAGCTACAACTGAAAGGTGTCTAAAACCACCTGTCATTTCCCCATCCAATCACCTTGAAGTAGAAGTAGAATGATGGAACCGTTGTCACACTATCACTGTGAGATATATTGTTGTACAATTGTATCAACCTGTACCACTGAAATGTATCCAATCTATATAACTACCCTATAATAAATCTGTACCTGAACTGGAGATGTATCTACAAAAATACAACAGGTACGCGACCTATAGTGTTGTAGACCGCATATGTACACACCCTATCTATTATGCAGCCCATGTATGTACGCACCCTAACTGTTATGCAACATGTGTATGCCTTCTAGAACTAGGGTTTCCTTTCACTTGAAAACTTATGACCCTTTGTAACTTCTTTCACATAGATCTGTAACCTGTCACTGTATCTAGACTGTAACTATACCCTATGCATGCATCATCATACATAACCTTTACTCAAGGAAATTATGTCTCTCTCTAGTCATGTGTCATATAGGTGTGTGCAATCATGAACAAGTATAATATCCCTCACATGATCTTAGTCATCAAACCCTTTATAATATTCAACCTCTCAATACATCAACCACTACACAAATACAAGTTCTTAACCATGTACCATAAAAACTCTTAGCCATGTGCCAAGCAATACAAGATGCACCTACACAAGAAGTATCCATGATAAATATACCAACACTGTATTTCTGTAGATCTGACTTATGTAGAAGATCCCATGTAGCCACTAGTCTCTCTAGGGAGAATTCTTAAATCTCCATTGTCATTCCTCATGCATACATCAAAATCCAACTATTTATAGAAATAATACATACCTTTTGAACCAATGGATGGATCTAATGTATCTGATCACTTTAGACCTTCCTGGGAGCTTGATCTCAGAATCTAGAACCTCTGCATCTTCATCTTCTCAAGTTTCCTTGGCTTTACTAACATGTACTCACCCTCTACACAGCCAGCCCATGTACGTACGCACCCTATACACAGAAAACCCACGTATAGTACGCACCCTATACATAGACAACCCACATACGCCTCATAAAATAGGGTTTTCTGTGAATCCGAGAATTTCGTCGTCAACACTTCGTGTTGCCTTAGATGTCCGCCACTTCAGATGTATCCACAAGTATTTACAATAAGCCTTACACAAAAAAATAGATATACAATATGTACAAGTGTATCTTTTATGAGTGAGCTTTGCCTCTTATTTATATCTTCATGTAGCCTTACACTTTCCTTATTTTAGGGCTTCTCCATTTAAAATAAATTTTTTTGCAAGACACTTTGACTCTTGGGGGCTTCTATAAGACTCATGAGGATTCTCCAACTTCATATGGTCATAACTCTCTAACCGTGAGGATTTATGTGATGTTCCACATACCATCATAAATGGCATGACAATCAATATGCATCTAGGATAGTTTCACTAACAAAATCAATGTCGTTCATCTCATTATTCCTCAATTAAGCATGGGTTCTCTAACCATACTTCTAGGATAACTCAATCCACAAAGCGTCTTCCTATGAGGGATTTCACCATAAGGGGGCCTCTTTGGAGTTCATCCATCTGTACTTCTTATCAACCATGACAAGACACTGATGAGTCATATTTACATCAAACAAACTTGGGTCCATTACCCAAACCTTTATGCTACTGACTTTCTTCAAGGGTTGACATCAATGACAACCACCCTTAATCAACACTCCCTATGGGGTAACATATAGCTTGGGGGGGGAGTACCACAGTGTCACTTGAAGTAAGAGGTACACAAAGTGCCATGGGAGTACGTCTATATTGTAACGCACTTGTGTAGACCCATCAACAAGTGGGACATTTATACATATGTGTTTGCTTTTGCAGGTTTGAATTTTTTAGGAGAAACATTTGATTGTTTTCAATTCCTTTTTGGGTGAGCATATGGAAGGTTATGATTTGGATTTTATCTTTTTTCAACTACATTCCCTCTGGACCTTTAGCCCCTTCTTCCCATGAAATGAGTGATGATCCCTTCTTGGGCTAGTACACTCGAAAATCCCAAAAGATAAGGAGGCGAGGGGATGAAGTGTGGAAAGTGGTAAGTATGATCGGAAATGGAACGATGACTTGTCAAGGGGACCTCCCAGTCACAAACCCATACTTAAGGGTGATCACTTACCAGGGCACAATTTCAACCACCAAGGTGAAACAGGGAAAAGAGCATAACTTCCAAGCATACATTACATAATGAAAAACAAATTTAAATGCAACACACTCAAATGCCTCAAACATTGAAATGGCACTAACCATAATGCATGGCTTGTACCTCATGGAGCGAGACCCAATGTCTTCCAAAAGCAATCTGATGTGGAAGATACCATCGTGATGAATATAAGATCTATGGTGGTGAGGTGGGGCTCTATCTGTGCAAGTGGATGTTGTCATCCATCTGTCTCTATGTATTCCATGTCTGCAACCTGAGGGCCTCGAGACATCATCTCCTTAGTTATCCCTAGGAATTGAGGATAACATCTGGCTCCTACTTGGGGACATGTACTTGTTTTAGAGTGAATGAGAACCTCAACATCTCCTAGTTGGACTTGTGCCTACATTGAAACATAAAATCGTAAAATCTAGGGTGGCTCTACTCACCCTTTGTCCATATTATCAAAACCAAAATTTCAAAATGGACAACTAATCTAGAATTATTTTTTGTGTGTGTTTTTTCATATATTTGACGAAAGAGAAACATGTAAATCAACAATGTGAGTAGAGAAAAATGAAAATCAAAGACGAAATGCAAGTAAAATACTATGAGCAATCAAGATGCAAATGCAAGAAAACAAGATGACCTACCTACTTACTTGGGGCCCTGTGTCCCTGAATATTAGGTAATGAAATGTCAGGTGAAGTCGTACAACCAATGCAACCAACTAATCATCCCATCAAGGTATCTCCCCCTGTTCTTAATCATGTAGTACAACAAAGATAAGTCAAGGATAAAATAGTTGTAAGAATAAGTAAGCATGTAATTAATCATAGAAAGCAACTCATGGAGATGGGTGGTAGGGAAAAAATCTTGTTGGAGAGAATGAACACAATCCTGATGAATCCATCTCTGAATTGGGCTACCAGGTATAGATGACAACTTGTCTTCATATTCTATTATAATATTATTGCTCCCTGAAGGATGAGAAAAGATAATAGATTCTAAGAAAACCTTATGATTCCATAGAGAAGAGGAAACATGATAAGTGACAACGTCAGGTCCTAAGAAGGACTCTTTTCCCACATCAAAAACATGTTGCTTATTCATTTGTAAATCCTTCTCAAGGGCCCCAAGATGAAAACACTGCTACTCTATGGTATGAGTCTTTGATTGCTCTGGAATGGCCACATACTTATATCCATCTAAATCCAAGGGCGAAGGTGGCTGAAATTTTTCATAGAACAAATCTATATCCCCAAAAGGATATGCATCACAATTCCCAGAGGATAACTGAATATCACCTTGAGTATGCTGCAAAAAGTCATCCTCGAATGGACAGAACAAATCTGTAACCATATCATGATCAGGTTGCCAAACATATGAATCATATACGCATGGATACCGGTCCTCTGAAGATGACAACTCAAACTCTTTTTCTTGAGTGCTACCTTCAACATTTTAAATAGGATCTCCATAAAAAATGATGCAACCCACACCCCATATATGTCTCCCAACATGTATCAAATCACCAATATATTGATCAACCACATCAGAAGGGTCTTCCACAAGATCATATGCATCACTTATGTTTATCATTTCTTCATCTTTATCTGCAGGAGGAAAGTGAGGTAGGATAAATTCACCTTCATCAAGTGAGATAATGGACACTGATTTCTCATCTGGGTCTTCATCATTGAGATCTTCTTGGAAAATGTCTTCATGGATTTGTTCTTCTTTTGCAGTGGGTGGATGATACATTCTTTATTTTTCCATCCCTCATCTATTGTCTCGTCATCCACCATAAAAAATTCTCTACAAAGAGCATGTTTGAGCTCTTGGAAAGTATCTTTCAAATTTTGAGTAGCTGACCGACAATGCCTCAAAAATCCTTCAATGAACTTTGTAGAAGATGGGATCCTTTGACTTGATTCCTAAGAAAATACACAAATTTTCATCAATGCACCTTCATAGAGCACATTTAAGCTTGAAGCATGCTTCATATAATTCAAGACATGGGTGATTGCTAGAGCTAGATCACCATCAAATTTAAGGAAACTTTCCCTCCACTCCGTAGAGCAATGATTTGGATATCCAAGGATATTTTGAACATCTATAGAAGGATACACCTTATGAAATACCCATGGTAAGTCCCCGTGATGCCATGGTTCCATTACTTAGGGTAATACCTCAAAGGAATCACTAGATGAACTTTACGAAAATCTCATCAAAAATGGAAAAGGGAACTTCCTTCAAATGGATTCATCAGGAAAGATTACGAGAAAAGGATTTGGGATCAACGATGGCCAAAGTGTCATTACAAAATTAAAGAGGATCCAAAATCATCCCTGGCAACGATGCCAAAATGTTATCGCACAAACTGTAGATTGGGAAAATCCCGACCCAATCCATGAGATGGTGATAATTGTGGGAGAGTCTACCCACTGTCACCTTAGATAAACCCTCCCCTCACTTTAGTGAAGGAAAAATCCAACACAAGGGGGGAATCCCAGGTGACCCTAGGGGGATTGAGATGGAGGATGGAGAGATGATAATTGAAACCCCTATAGGTCAATGATAGAGATTATGTAAGGCTTGAAAATGAGTCTTGTAGAAGGACACATGATTACCAAGTGATAGATACTTGCAAAACAATGTTAGCCCTGCCCGGAACAAGACAAATAATGGATATATAAGCCTTTAAAATAAGGGGAACAAGCAAGAAAACTTGTTGTCCCAAAACTTTTTTTGTCCTACATAGTGACCCATCTCCCTACAAGCAAAGCATCTCACTATGATCATGTATCTTTTTTGCCCACCACTGCTCTCTCCCTATGGTGGGGCCCCAAACTTGGGACCCTGTCAACCTCCCCTGTCGATATTCTTTGTTCCCTTTGTCCAAAGAGAAAGGTCTTCATCACCTTGCAATGTTTGTTGTTGTTCAGAAGTCTTTGATATAAGTCTATTATCCTCCTAAACAAAATCATCCCAAAATCTCTCCCAAGTGTGCATGATCTCCCTGGAAACAATTCCACGAACAAATGGACCCCATGGTTTGGTGAAGTTGTTTAAGGTTGTCCTCAACATATAATCTGGGTCCACTACCTCTCCAAGGGATCCAAGCTTGTCTTTGATCTGGGTGTATTGGCCAAGGAAATAATTAATTGAATCATCCTGGAGCATACGAATACCCCTGACTCGATCATACAGAATTATCTTTCGGTTCTAGTTAGAGCTGTGGTAAAGATTGCAAAGAGATGCCCACATCTCAAACTCATAGGCTTTCCTAATCAAGTAGGGAATGATGTGATCCCTCACTGCATCACAAATTGTCCTCTTTGCCTTGTTGTTACTCTTCCTGAACTTTGCTAACAAGATGGGAGCAATAGCAAGAGGAATGGGAACAACTGCCTCAACTATATCCCATAGTTCGAGGTCCTCTAAGACAAAGATGGCATTTCCCTTCCAAGGTGATCAGTTGCTAGCTCCAGCTAGCCTATCCTCCATATGCATCTCAGATGTTGAAATCACTTCCGAATGCACTCAACTGATGCTACAACTGCAAAGGAATATTGCCTCACTCCTGTCAACACAGGTGTGAAAATAGGAAAATGAACACTGACCTCACTCCTAGCAATATAGGTGTCAAAAGAGGTCATGAAAAATCATCCTCACTCCTACCATGTATATGTGAAAAAAAACTGACGAAAATTTCCACAGACTGTTGTACAACTCTCCATGAAATTATTCCAACAAGCTGCCACTAAACTCAATCAATGGTTGTCCACAAAATCTTCTCAAAAGATGTCTAAAATAGTCCACCAAGATGTTGTCCAAAAATCAGCAAAAATCAGCCACCAAGCTCTGATACCATGAAGATTTTCCAGGTCCTAAAAAGCTTCCAAATAGGTTTGTCTTTGACCTCAAGTTGGCTCTAAGTTTGAACTGTCAAACAATGGTTTGTTTTTGTTTTATAAAAACAAATTGTTCAGTAACTTCTTTGTTGTTCTGTTATGGTTACATATGCCATATAGGTGCTCTAGCATGTAGTTTTGTCACAAGATATTAGCACATGCATACCATAAGCTATATAGCACACCTAGAGATATTTTAGAGCTGAAATAATGTTGTTCTAAACACTAGCATACATGAAAATGAACACAGGTATTTTTGGTCAACATGACCCTGGATAAAACCCCCTCGGGGAAAACAGTTTGGAATATGAGTGCATATATGTGGAGAAAAGAAGGTAGAATATAACAAGTACAATAAACAGATGAATTCGATACAATAGCATCTTGAACCAAGCTGAAACACAAGTCCAAATGATAGAGATGCGCCCTAGGATGGTGCGCCCTCCTCACAAGTTGCCAAGACCACTGAATTGAAGCACTCTGCCAACTGGAAGCTCTAATGGAGAAACCCTTGCACCAAACTCTGAATCTATGTTGTAGGTATCCATTGAAACTGTCATCACTGCAATCTGAGCACTATAAGTCCTCCCTGCTAGTTTTGCACCCTCCTCCTAGAAAGAACAAGTTCCATAAACAAATGAAGGACTAAGCCTTCTGGCTACCTCCATGAATGGGGGCACCCAAGCTTTCCTCACTCAATGCCTCCAACCTCATCCTCATGCTCCTCTCTCAATTCTCTTGGTGAACATAACAAGGAATAATTAGTCTCTCCTTTTCCCTTGCGCCCTCCTTAAGGAAGCATAAGGAAACCTAAAGTATGAGTGGATTAGATCATCTTATCTCATCCCTAATCAATGGTTGGTATCATCTAAAAAGAATCTCAACTCAAAACCCACTTTACTTAAGTTTCCATAGTTTCACTGTATGTCCCTCAATTCACCCACAAAGTTAATTAATAGTCATTTTAGGCTAAAATGACCAAATTTCACTTTTGACTTAAATCTCCTAAGTCAAAGTGAAATTAGACATAAGGTACATGGTACAAATTACTTCCCACATGTGTTTAGAATCTCACAAACACAAGGGGACCACTTTCCATGGTACCCAAATCTCAACAATAATATTGCAATATGCTAGCATGAGTCAATTTTTGTTAATTTAACTAGGACTTTATCATTATGGAAGTCCTTTCATCGAGTGTTTTTTTCTTCAAGTAATTAACCTTGCTTAACTGCAATTTTAATTATCCTTGAGTTTTTCACTCACAATAATTCTCCAAAGTGGTGAAAGGCATTCTAATTATAGATCCCAAGGGGTGAATAAGGTCTATAAGTTTTGTAAATGACCATGCTAGACATCTCCTAGAGTTTTGCAGAATTCCATTAAGTTTTGATAGGATTTTTTAAATAATTAAAATTCCCGCAAACTGGGGATTTTTAATTATTTTTTATGTAAAATGTAAAAAAGTGGTCCTTTGAGATTTTGTATAGGGGTATGAGTACTCAAATAAAAAAAATTATGAACCCCTATTCCCTTGGACCAAGTCTCAACTCATTTGGACAAGTTTTTCTAGGCCATTGTCCATGAGGAGTCCAAGTCGAAAAAACAATCAGCATGTAATTGGCTAAATTAAAATAGTCAAATTTTGTAAAAGTCACTAAAATCATGAGAGAGTGTGGGAAAATGATTCCTAATGTTTTTCCTAAGTTGGTAAATTTATTTTCGACTTAGAAAACACCCCCTTGTTAAGCCAACAACCCAAGATAGCCATTCCCCCCCCCCTACTCATGAACTCGTGGAAAATTAAAAATAATGCAAGAGGGCCCCCAAAACTTTGGTGGTACCCCCCTTTGACCCTAACTTCAATTTTTATGATTTGGAAAGGTGTATTCCCCCTTCCCCACTCACCCCTCATATCCTCACCCACTCACTAACCCTAAAAATGTGTCCCCCTTGAAGAGACATCCCCCCCCTTGCATGGATGAAACTTGGATCTCATCCAAGTAGTGTCTCTCCTCTTCCTCATCTATAAAAGAGATTCTTTCCTCTACATTTCATCATAAATTCTTAGAGAAAGTCTATTATGCCAAAATTTCTCCCATTGTTTCCCCTCCCTCTCTCATGTTCTCATTGTAAATCTTGCTACAAGTATTTGTAGCAACATTTTGTGGATAATAAATGAAGCTTTGGAGGATCTATTGTGTGCATTGGGAGTCTTCTCGATGCTCTTCATGGTGTTCTTGTGAGGTGATATTGTGCATTTTATTTCTTGTATTTTCTTGTATTCACTAATTTAACTTGGAGACCCAAGCAAAATATTTTGCTTGGGAATAATTAGTAGTAGTATTACTATTAGTTTTGTGATAGTTTCTTTCAAGACAGTCAAAGTATTTTGCATGCTTTTTAGATGCTCTCACCTCTTTGTGTCTTGTGTAGAAAGAGATATACAAATTTGCAGGTCACTAGAGGATTGGAGGAGTGATTTTCAGAGTGGGAAACTCACTCATTCAATCAACCAAAGTTTATATTGTTTTCCTCCTCTTGTATCCTTCATTCTCCTTTCTTCATAAGCACTTATTTTCTCTAGAATGGTCATTTAAAACTAACTTATATTTTCATATTTCTCTACTTAAAATTATGTTTCATTGGGATAATAAAAGTTAACAAGATCTTTGGTGTTTGTAGCATCTTCTAGCAAATATGCCTTGCTGATTTTTATGCAGATTTTCAACAACAAGGAGGAGGTGCTACTTGTTTTGAGCCCCCGACGCACTCCAAAGGCATTCTAAAGTTGGGATATCAAATCTATCTTCATCTTCCCTTTCTAAAGAATTGTAAGAAACCCAAGAGAGTCTCTTGGGCTTGCCTTCTCTTAAAGAAAGATAAAAATCTGATATTGTAATAATTTAGGAAATATTGCCCACGCCTTGCAAAGAGATTGGCCTAAGCCATCCTTGCAAAATCGTGAAGGCTAGAGTTAGATTTATTTTCCTTCCATTTATTTTATTACACCCACCTTGGCCAAAACGGTAGGTTAGTCCTCCACTTGTGTCATTGTTGTGGGGTTGCTCTTTAAATTTCTAAGTAATTTTAATTCTTTTATTACACCCACCTTGGCCAAAACGGTAGGCTTGTCCTCTACTTGTCCCATTGTTGTGGAGTTTCTTTTTCTTTCTTGTCATTTAAATTCTTTTATTAAACCCACCTTCGACAAAACGGTATTCTAGTCCTCCACTTGTGCCATTGTTGTGGGGTTGCTTTGCTTTCAAGTCACTTAAATTATTGCAAAAGTAATCATATTTGTACTCCATCTCTACCCCGTATTCTTTCCCCTTGCCACTTTGTGGATCCTAGGTGAAAATAAAGGGAAAAGGATTGGGAAGTTAGTTTAATTAGGCACCCAAAATTGTATTGCTTCAACCACCAAAAAGGGTGACTTCGGAGGCTACAAGGGTTGTAAGTTGGGGACGGATTCATGGCACTATGTGTCCTCCTTGCTTGAGTGCCCAAGCATTTCGGATTTGACCTGTGGAGCTAGGGAAGGGCCTTGTTTTCCCTTCTTCTTGAGCACCCAACAATTCCTTTTGGTTGAGGGGATAACAATTTGGGGTAATCATATAGTCTAGGCGTGTATCTATCACACTTTAATCCCCCTAATTCAAGAGAAACTTAAAACTCATTAAAATCAACCAATTACATTCACAACATTGCACTTCAAGTTTAGCTATTTACTTTCAAGGTAATCTCACTCTTTCAAGTTGTGCAATTTTATATTTCAAGTAATTTAATTTTCATGTGATTCTAATTTCCAAGCAACTTCGTATATTAAGTCACTTTCTCTCATTGTGGATATGTATATGTGTTAAAGCATCTTTATTTTGTTATAAGTATTCCTTATTCATTTGGAAGTAATTTCCTAGAACTAATATTCATTTTATCATATAATCCATTGTGTAGATAATTCACCATACAATTTATTTTGTAGATATCTTATGTCTTTTTCCATGTTGTAGATATATATTTAATTGCTCATCTCAAAAAGAAAGCTTTGGGTTTATTTTAGGCACTGGTCTATTTTATTGTATTGTTAAAGAAAAGGTTTTTGTGTCATTAAAAGAATTTCATTTGCATTGTTTGCTTGTCATTGGGTTGGGTATCCCTAATAAAAAACCAAATTAACTCCTAGATCATTTATTAAAATTGAACTGAACATAGTAAGTAGGCTCTACCCCCTTTGGCTTCCCTAGGAGTGAGCCTAGATGGAAGAGGTCTAGATCGAGGTGATAGTGGGTCTAGACTTAGGCTTGTTCCTCTAAGAACACACCAAGTGGGTTGGAGACTTTTCCACATTGGTAGGTGTGTGTAAGGACGACAACAGGGACTATGCACCATCACATCACATGCTCAACAAATTTGCCATCAAATCCTTTGTCAATGCGCAGGGAAACAAGTTGGTATCCTAGTTGTCCAAAGCTAAAAAATACAAGGGATAGTGAAGAAATTCACAAAGGTTACCCCCTAAAAAAATAAGGTGTAACATAACCTATAACAAAAATCTAGTTTTTTGTAAGACCCCCCACCAAATCTGATATAAAAATCAGATCTATGTGGTTGAGAACTTTCGTCAAACACTTTGACGATATGATTGAAATCCTCGGGCAATTCAATTCTCTTGCTGCCCCAACTTCCAAGGTATTCGAATAATATGTTTAGGGGGAGAAATGGATGGGTTCCAGCCTCCCTAGAACCCTCTAAGTGATTGTTGTTATAAATGTTTGCTTGTTGTTATGTTTTGACAACTTGTCTCATTGAGACATTTTGACAAATAGTTGGCATGAAACCCCCAAATTGCCACTTTCCTTGTTGTTGTTATATATTTAGTTTCTCTGGTGATGGATGATGTAAATCACACTCTTTATCCATGCTGCCCAAACACCTTTCTTACTGTTGTTATAAGTTTAATCTTGTTGATTGGAATTTGCTGTAGGTTCTTGTTGAAGAGTTTTGTCAAACAGTTTGCATGTATTAGATGTAACTTGCATCTTTAAGCATGTTTTCCTAATTATGAGGATTTAGAACATCAATAAAACTCACAACATACATTCCAATGAATACAATAAAATATACCAAGAGCATAACTTGAAAAAGCACAAATACCTCCAAGAATCCTTGCTTATTTATTTATTATATATGGTTGTCCATAGAAGTAATTTCCATATATGATCCAAGTAATACAACAACCACTTTATTGGCCTATAATGGCTCCAAAATGAAAGGAAATGGTGACAAATATCCTCCTTTGTGATCCCCTAATGATGGTTGCCCAAAGGGATGTTATATCATGCAAACATCCATAATTCCCATGCCAAGAAATGCCCCCTCCATGAGACTTATGCTTTGCTGAAATAATAATAATAAATATGACCTCGGATCTCCACAAAATTCATAAACCAGTGTAGATGAAGGTATGGTTTGCCTAGATGATGAACTTAACCAATAAGAAGTGCAAATTTCGGCTCCACCCAAGAATTCCTCAACCTCCAAGTCACCATCCTTAAGCTAGTCATGCCCAGCCTCAAAATAATAGTTTCCCCCAAACGAAAAAACCTCCAAATATACCAACAAGGTCACCCAACTATGGAAACACAAGCAAGAGTGCATCTTCTCTAGATCTCACTCCCAAAACCCCAGATTGAACCCTTCTCTTGATGGCACATTGTTCCTACAGAAACCCCAATAGATGTGCATCCCACCTCAAATACAACCTATAGAATGGCACATGTAGGCTGTAACAAAGATGGCTAAAGTGGGATCTCCCACTGAAACCAATCCCTCTAGCTATAGTGTATCTCTCACCATTGAAACTATATATAGGGTTTTACTCCAAACCCTAAGCCTTATGTTATCGCACAATTTGTACTTTCCCAAATCCTAAGGTAAGTAAGGGATATTGGCGTAACAAATAGGATATCCTATCATTGACACCTTAATAGGAAATCCCTACTTTCTAGGGATAGGCAAGGTCTATCCCAGGGGGGTAGTCCCCAGTAACCTAAAGGGATGGAAAATTAGGGTTATGTTCAATATATATTTCCCCCTCTCATTGGTTACCAAAAGTCACTAATCTATGACCCAAAGATGAGGTTACTGAAATGTTTGATGTACCTTCCCAAAACAAGACAATATAGCATGCATATACAATTATTCCAAGTACAAATATGATAGTAACACCTCAATAGACAATGGATAGTGGCAATAAGTGCTAGCTGATATAAATTTGCAGCAGTTAATAAGTTTACAACAACAATTGATAGAATGGAACAACTGCAACAAATACTCATAATTTTTTGAAGAGATAGTAAAAAGATAACATTTACTAAGAAGCATGATAAACAAATGTCATAATAAATTTATGAAGTGTTTAGCTAACATTAAAAGTCAATTATGCGGAAAATTGGTTGCAATTATATGGTTGTAGCAAACATTTATAACAGTAGAAAATAGGTTAGTGATCTAGGCTAAACTAGGGTTAGAGATATTTAGTAAAAGCTTAGGAGAAGAGTGTTTGAGTGTTTAATGAATCCTTCAACAAGAGAGAAGCTAGAACTAGTGCATTATAGGGCTTATGGAGTCAAGTGGACGGCTTGGTCTAAGGCTGCAAATCAATTTTAATAATGCACAAAAGTCTAAGAGCAAAAATGCATAGGAGAGGTAGTAACTTAAGTCCCCCTATGCATTGACCTCAAGAGACAAGATGTTAGGGTGTAGGAAATTCTAGGCCCTAACACCTTGCTCTCCTTAGGATTTTTATGGGATAAAAATTAAGCAAAGATAACTAGGTCAAAATCCTTAGAGTGCTAGCAATTTAGGGCTCTAGGATTTCACTAGTCACTAGATCAATTCAATGAAAATCTTGTCAAATAGAAAGAATGTAGAAATTTAAGTTCCTTACTTCAAGCATTAAGTATATCGTGCAATTTCATAATCTTGTATGAGCAAATAAAACCATACACAAATCATTCAATAGATGACAAAAATGATAGATTTTACTTTCTTACACTAAGAATAATCATGAAAATACCATGCAAGATCACCATAAAAGCTTCCAAGATTGATCCGACTTGTGAAAAATACCCTTATACAAGAGTGCACCTCACAATTTCAGCCAATATCCCTTTCTAAGGCACAAATTTCTAACCTCTTCTCTTGTATGGGAAGTTGTGATGTCTAAAATGAGAGTACTTTATGTTTATTTATACAAAACTTTGACCTTTAATTAATTTTAGGTCAAAAATAAGGCTGACTTGACCAATTTACAATAAAATTCAAATTTGACATAATTAAAATTAATTTGCATCTAAAGACACCTCCAAGGGTGATGTCGTGCCCTTCTAGGGTGACATTGAGGCATGTTTCTTCCTTATACACACCTGGGAGACGTGGAAGAAATCTTCAATCCACTCGGTGTCTTTGGGGGAAAGTGAGAGTTAAGGTGTTGTCACCTAATCCTAAACTCCTATGTCTAGGCCAACTCATAGCGAAGCCAAGGGGGGTAGTCTCTGTTATCACTATAACAATTTTTAGATGGAATCCAAGTCTCGGAAATTTATCCAAGAGCTACATCGTTGTAGAAACATGACAGTTTAGAGGATAAGGTCACATATGGAGACATATAGACAAATATAGCGGAGGCGCAAAAGGTAGGACCTGACAGACTGTAGATTTTGAAGAAGCCCATATCAATGGCCAAAACCCATATCGGGCGGTGAAATAGCACGAGGTTTAATTATGTGAGGGCGGGCCAGGGAAAATACCACGGTTTCGTTTCGTGGATGCGTGGTGCATCTAGAGGTACATCGGGGTGAAAAACGGTCTACCTAAAACTGTTCTTTCCAACCCCCAATATCAAAAGTTGTTGAGGCACGGCAGACCGTAGATCTTGGAACAGCCCGGATCGATGGTCGAGGCACATATCGGGCGGTGAAGTAGCGCAGAGGATAATTTTTTGAAGGTCGGCCAGGGAAAATACCATGGTTTCATTTCTTGGACGTGTGGTGCCCTCGGAGGCACATCGGGGAAAAAAGCGGTATACTCAAAACCATTTTCTCGAATCCCCGATATCGAATAACGCATATAAAAGGAGGGCCCCAGGCATTATTCTATAATATTTCAAAGCGCTCGAACATTTGAAAATTGGCACAAATCATCCATTCGAAACTCAAGTTCAAAATTGGTTCAAATTCATGCTTTCTTCGCCACTTTTCAGGTATTTTTCGTCATGGCCGCTAACCCTGTCATTTTATCCGTAACTGAGCAAGATCTCACCTCTAGATAAGAAGCCCTAATTGATAGGGACTCCGATATTTTTGACACAGAAATAACAATCTCACCCATTTCCGTGTCCAAATCGAATTTGTTAGACAATGTTGGAAAGAGGATACCCTTCCTCGAAGCGGCCCAAACCTTCATTACCCCTTACGTCATAGAAGCAGTTTTCCCTTTCCCCGAGTTCATAAGCTGGTGTGCGGAGCAGTATTCGCAGGAAGAAAAGGTCATTCTAAATAAGGTAGGGTCAGATTTTTTATGCGAAATAGATAGTATGTCACTTCGACACACCCTCAGTATACCACAGTCTTACTCCATAGTGTCAGAGCCCTTCGAGGAAGAGAAAATGAGCATAGTATACAGGAGTTTAAGGATACATTTGAACAATTGTTCATCAAGGACCTCCCACCATTTTGGGATGGCAAAGGTACATTGTACAATCAAGAAGACTACAATTCTCTCCTCATTCGGTGTAGAATGGATCATTCCAAATTTGAAGCTATGGAGGAGAGTCTGAAAGGTCCAAGTCTGGTAGAGTATTTGGCCACAGACTTTGAGATTTTGAATCAATTTAAAACAGTGAATATTGGCCTGCCAACTATGTCCTACGCCACGTGCATTGACTTGGAAATTTTGATAAAGGAGATGATGGATTACGATATTCCTTCAGACTCACAGTGGAAGGAAATCGTGCGGCTGGGCAAGACTAAATGTAGTTTTCCTGGAACCAGTAAATGACCTCCAGGTGTCTCCAAACTAGCAAGTTCGATAGAATATCAGGACAAGCTAGATGTCATAAAGGAAGCTGAGCAGTCAGAGAAATTTGTTCCTAGTTTTGAAATGTCTTTTTGTGTAATCATTGTAAATCAGTTCATATACTGAGACTGTCAATTGAAATTATTATAATCAGTTGTAGAAGTTGAAATGTTTCAGTTTCAACCATTGTAGTCAAATTGCATAAATACTGGGACATTTGAATGAATTAATGTTGGCAAAAGTGCAAGGGCACCTTTTTGGTTGCTTCGAACTCTATTGTAATTTTCTGAAGCTGAATTGAATATATATGCAGAAGCTTTGAAGTCTCTATGAAAAGATTCTAATGGTGGTGATATGAGTTTTGTCTTCCTTTACTGTATTTATTTCCTGTGATCTTTTATTCCATTTTCATTTTCTTCTGTTTAAATTGGAGAATTAAAGGCCTAGAATTCATCTTATGATTCTCTTGGCTTAGCAATTTAAACTATGTGTATTTCTTCTTAACAAATTCAAAGTTCATTTCAGTAATTCTCTGATGCAGTTATTTGTTTTCCCTTTCTTCCTACATTCTACTTAAATTCAAATACAAATCAGATTCATTGCCTCGTTTAGCCTTATCCTATGGAGAGTTCTATCGGTTGGTCGTTGTTTTCATTCACTTTCAAAATTCTGACTCCATAGCCCTGAGTGTTCCTCCCCTTCATTGCCAAAAACTTTATTAAAAAAACCCAAACAAACCAAATCTAGCCATTGATTATCACAGTAATATCAAGTCACACGAGAGAGCCCTCTCTGATTTGATCAGGCTAGTGCTTCAGCTCTAAAGTAGGTTGAAACAATTACCTCTATCGTTTGTCTATTCAGTCGGACAAAATTTACAGAGTGCTAACATTCTGGTGCCGTTGTCGGGGACAAAATTGAAAAATATTCCCTGGGAAAAATGACTTAAATCTTTAGTTTGATCCATGAGGGTGATAGTCGATCAAATACCTTATTGGCTGAGATTATTTTTACCCTGGCGACTCCATTACTCAGAGACCAGTTGCACCACACCGCGTGAGATAGAAGTCCTGGCTCCTAAGAAAATCCACACCATGAGAAACCCAAACCCAGAAGTTGCAATCCATGTGTCTAACCCTGAAAAGCTTGTACGTAAAATAAAAGAAAATACAGTAACCCCAGTGTTGCGTCCATACCGATATCTGTCTTTTCCCAAGGACAGAGTGACTAGCATTGAAGACCTCGATTTTGATGTAAAATTTGAGTAAATCCTATTCAAAACTAAGTCTGAATCTTGTTTAAGTGAGACCATCTTTGACAAAAAGAGATTCCAAGATTTGATTCTAGTCGCATCTGCCAAGCCATTAGTGGTCCCTGCTCAAAACCGACAGCCACTCTGACCCCTCAAAACAACTATGGAAGCCAGATTTTCTCCCCTCATATTGCCTGCTCAATTACATGATTTGCCTCAAGATTACAACCTAAGGATCAAACTATATGATGTTGAAGGTAACATATCAGCTCAGAAGCATCTAGATTGGTTTAATGATTTCATAGAGTTGGAAGAGGTAGAATTTGAAGATGTGAAGATGAGGTTGTTTACACAAATTCTTGCAGGAGAAGTGAGGAAGTGGTTCAGAGCCCTTCCACCAGCTAGTATCGCAAATTTTGAAGCTTTTGAGACAAGCTTCATTGCAAAATGGGGGGATAAGAAAAATCCCCTTCAGTTGTTGACCCAGTACAACAACATGAAGATATCACCTGATGAAACGGTGCAGGAATTTTCAGCCAGATTCATGAAGATCTATAATTCAATTCCTGCTGAGGTAAAACCCCCCCCTAAACCTGCTTAGCTCAGATACGTTGATTATTTTGAAAGTGACTTTGCTTTATTATTAAGAGAATGAAGATCTGCCACATTGGATGATATGATGACCGATGCCATAGAGGTTGAAGTGAACCCAATGGGTTCAGGGAAGATGAAAACTAATTTTGGCAGAGACACAAAAAAAACTCAGGATAAAGCACAGACTTCAACATCACAAACATCAGAGGAAATATTTGAAGCGATGATGAGAAACATGGAAAGAATGATGGAGAGAATGACCCTCGAAAGTAGGCCTAACCCCATAGAACAGCTTGATGTTCCACCTAGAAATCCAAGGAGACTAGTGATTCCACATATTAGACAAAGAGAGAAAAGGAATCAGGGGAACCAAGCAAATCAAGAAAATCAAGCAAATCAAGCAAATCAGGCAAATCAAGGAAATCAAGGAGATCAGCAAATAAGGCCTCCTTTTCAAAATAATTATATAGATGAAAATTATGATGGATATTTTGAAGACAACATGAACTTCTATGATGATAAAGAAACATAGGTGTTTTTTACTAAAGAAGAACATGACCAGTTCATGGATGCAAGTGAGATCTTTTTGCAAGATGAAGAGGAAAGGGTATCAGTAGAAAGGGAATATTATGAGACAGGATTGCAAAACGCCATCATGCAATTCCAAAGACAATATAACCTTAGAAATCAAAAGGTACCTCCAAGCCCTCCAAAGGGAAATCCCACCAAAGAAGCTCAGAGTAACATACCTTCTGCAAGTCAGCCCAAAAAATATTCAACTGCAAAAGACTCTACTGGGAAGGATTTTTCTGCAAAGGGTATTGTGGAAAAGGGAAAGCAGAAAGAAGAACCCCAGAAGAAAATATTAGAAGCAAGGAAAGAAACAATCACCAAAGAGGTAGAGAAGACTTCACCCTCTTTTAATTTTGAAAGCGAGATGGCTAAGATCAAAATTTATGTACCATTTAATGAATTGATCAAGAATAGCGAGTACATAAATCATATCATCAAGATGCTTAAGATGGGGCAAACCTCTGATACCCTGAACGTACAAGATGATCACGCAGCCATCTTATTTGGACCAAGGGTAGAACAAAGCCATGAAAATGTAGAAGTGCCTCCTTTTTATGTCAGTTTGAAAATCCACGACATGACTATGCACAATGCCATGTTGGATTCAGGAGCATCTCACAACCTAATGCCCAAAGTGGGCATGGACCAATTGGGTCTCGATGTCACGAGACCTTATAAAGATATATTCTCTTTCGATTCAAGAAACGTGAAATTCCTTGGCCTAATCAAAGATCTGGTGGTGTCTTTGGCACAAATCCCTGCAAAGAATATGGTGATGGACGCAGTGGTCGTTGATATCCCTCCAAAATTTGGTATGATGTTTTCCAAGTCATGGGCTGCAAAATTAAAAGGAACCCTCCATATGGATATGTCATATGCCACTATTCATGTCTTTGCTCAAGACAAAAGATTGTATCGAGAGGTTTTGCTTAAATACATGGTCAGCAACAAATCACAGCCTAGCAAACATCCTATCTATTCAGTGGAAATTAAATTGGGGTCTTCTATTTTATTCAACAACCTGTGCTCCGAAGAAGAGGAAACAGAAATCATTATGGCTGACAAAGACAAGCCTGACCAGGAGATAGAAGAATTCTCAGAGCAACAAGATGATGCGGAGGATCAGATATGGAAAATGAATTTTGATGGGGCTGCATGCAGAGAAGGAGATGGAGCTGGTGTATGGATCAATCATCCCAAAGGAGACTCCAAATTATGTTCTTATAAGATTGTGTTTGAATGCATGAATAACATGGCTGAATATGAAGCACTAATATTGGGGTTGAAGGTTTTGGAAGAATTGGGTGCCAAACGAATTGTTGTACATGGATACTCTAAGCTAATTATAAATCAAATCAAAGGAATATACCAAGAAAAACACCCCAGATTGAGGGCTTATATAAATCTGGTACTAGACCTCCTCGAGAAGTTTCCAGAATGTAATCTTTCATCAATTCCAAGAGAACAGAATCAAGTTGTTGATGCCTTGGATACTTCAGCAGCAGTTTTCAAAGTTCCGATTTTCCCTGAAAAAAACTACAAGGTTGAGGTCAAGTACAGGTCGACAGTACCAGACAATATGAAGCACTTGCAAGTTTTCGAGGATGACAAATAGATAGAAAGCTTCCTCAAAATGGAGAATGAATTCGAGAATTTAAAAATTGATGGTGAATAATGTGACGATGAGGTGGGTGAGGCTGCTTTCAAAAAATTGTTGGCAGAGATATCGTTCAGATAAAGAGTAACATCATCCCCAAAGGTCTGGTCTCGTTGGAAAAACTTTTTGATAACAATGATGTGGCAAGAAGTCTGAAGATCACAATAAATGAAGGGGATGTGGAAGATTGCAATATTAAGACTCCAAAAGATCCAAAGATTGTGAAGTTGTCCAGACAGCTCAGCCATGAAGTCAAAGAGAGGTATTTCAAATTAATGAAAGAATTCCCTGATGTTTTTGCTTGGAGTTATGATGAGCTGAAATTTTATGATACCAGTATAATCCAACATGTCATCCCAATCAAAGATGATCACAAGCCATTCAAACAGAAGTTAAGAAAGATAAACCCTCTGATGTTACCATTGATAGAAAAATAAGTAAAGAAACTCTTTGAATCCAAAATCATAGTGTCCCTGAGGTTTTCCAAATGGGTGGCAAATCTGGTGCCAGTTCGCAAAAAGAGCGGAGAAATTTGGTTGTGTGTGGATTTCAGGAATCTGAATAAGATGACTATAAAAGACAACTACCCATTGCCTAAAATGGATTACATTTTATAGAAGGTAGTAGGTTCTCAGAAGATGTCAATGTTGGACGGTTTCTCAAGATACAATCATATCATGGTGCACCCTGACGATCAAGAGAATACAACGTTTAACACACCATAGGTAAAATTCATGTATGCCAAAATGTCGTTTGGGCTTATGAATGCAGGGGAAACATTTCAAAGAGCTATGGACATAGATTTCGCTGATGAAAAAGACAAATTCATTGTTATATTCCTGGATGACATCACTGTGTATTCCGCCTCAGATGAGGAACACCTCAAACACCTCAGAAAGGCATTTCAAAAATGCAAAAAGTTTGGGATCTCATTAAATCCTAAGAAGTCAAATTTCGCCATGGAAGAAGGAAAGTTGTTGGGACACATTATTTCAAAAGAAGGGATAAAGGTAGACCCCAACAGAGTGGAGGGAATCCTAAAAATTGGCATACCCATAAGTAAAAAGGAAGTACAATCTTTCCTAGGCAAAGTGAACTTTCTGAGGAGATTCATCCCTAATTTGGATAAAATCATAAAACATATTACCAACATGCTCAAGAAGGGAAATGAAATAAAGTGGATTCCTGAGGCTAGAAAATATTTTGAAGACATCAAGGTGGCATTGACAAAGGCTCATGTACTGGCTAGTCCCAATTTTGAGAAATATTTCATATTATTCTCTTTTGCCTCAAAACACACAATTGCAGGTGTTCTACTCCATAAAGATGACCAAAATTTTGAGAACCCAATAGCATACTGCAGTAAGACGTTGAGGGATGCTCCTTTGAAATATGACATCATGGAGAAGCAAGCATATGATTTAGTCAAGGTGTTGAAAGAGTTCAGAGTGTACATCCTACATTCCCATACTATTGCTTATGTTCCAGGTAGCTCAATGAAAGACATCTTAACACAGCCTGATCCTAAAGGAAAGAGGGGTAAATGGATAGAAGTTCTATTAGAATATGACCTAGAGATTAAACCCACCAAGTTGATCAAAGGACAGGGGCTTGCTAAGCTGATGGCACAAACAAACTGTGAACTCTTGGGAATAAAATTCATTGTAGACTTGTCAGGCATTACATTAGAAGAAGAAAGGGCGACTCTACAAATATCCCAGAAATTTCTTAACTCTACATGGTATGCAGATATCATCTTTGTGTTAAAAAAATTCCAGGCTTCTCCGGAATTTAGTAAAACAAAATCCAGATTCTTGAAATTGAAGGCAGCAAAATTTTGTATAGTGAATGAATTGCTATATTGGAAATATCCAGGAGGGATTTTATTGAGATGTATGATAGAAGAAGAAGCAGAGAAAACCATCAGAGTGTTCCATAAAGGTGATTGTGGAGGTCATCATTATTGGAAGACAACTATGCATAAAATTTTGAGAGTTGGATTTTATTGGCCTAGTATTTTCCCCGATGTTTATAAAGAGATTTCAAAGTGCCATGAATTTCAAATCTTTGATGGGAAAGGAAAATTGCAGTCTCTGCCTTTAAAACCCATTTCAGTGGAAGCTCCTTTCAGACAGTGGGGCCTTGATTTTATAGGGGAGATACATCCACAATCCTCGGCTCAACATAAATGGATCCTGACAACAACAGATTATTTCACTAAGTGGATTGAGGCAGTTCCCACCAGGCAGGAGACAGATGATGTTATCATTCAATTCTTAGAAGACAATATTCTATCCAGATTTGGATGTCAAATCAAGATTATAACAGACAATGCAGCAGCTTTCAAATCCAAGAAAATAGAAAAAATCTGCAGTAATTACAATATCACCCTTGGTGATTCCAAATCATACCACCCTCAAGGGAATGGATTAGTTGAGTCTTCGAATAAAAGCTTAGTCAGAATAATCAAAAAATTGTTGCAAGAGAATTAAAAGGCATGGCACAAAAATCTCATCCATGCACTATGGGCTGATAGAATATCCCCTAAGAGGTCCATACCAATGTCTCCTTTCCAGATCGTTTATGGCACTGAAGAAATTTTTACTACTAAATTGGGGTTGTCGGTAATGAGACTGTTGCAGGAGCAAGACGCAGAGATAGATGCCACACGAAGAAGAGTGGATGAACTCATCAGTGTACAGAAGACCAGAGAAAAGGCTTTCCATAATGCCCAGTTGCACCAAGACAAGATCAAAGAGGATTTCAATAGACATACCAAGGTAGATGAATTTGAACCAGGACATTGGGTACTAAAATGGGATGCCATAAACGAAGATAAGGGAAAACATGGTAAATTTGATCACCTATGGCTGGGCCCATTCAAAATTGTAGCATACCGTGGGAGCAATGCCTACTTGTTACAGGGGAATAATGGAGAGCTCGTTGGAGGAGGGCTTGTGAATGGCAGGTTCCTCAAGCATTATATTGTTTGAAAAATCATCACCCCGCCATTCATTGTACATAAGCGCTTTGTGTTTTTCTTTGTGCATGAAAAAGTTGGAATAAAAGCAGCATAGTTGAAGCCCGAGGTGAAGGCCTTGAGCTATACTGGGTCGATTTTGAGTTTTTGAATAAAGACCAGTTGATTCAGATTGCACGAATAAAATTGTAGCCCAATGGGTAGGCACTTAGTCTACAGTTCTTTGCTACCTCGCAAGGAGGATAGCATCCCCAGTTGGAGCCTATGTTATCACTATAACAATTTAAGGATGGAATCCAAGTCTCGAAAATTTAGCGAAGAGCTACATCGTTGTAGAAACGTGATAGTTTAGAGGATAAGGTCACATATGGTAGCATATGGACAAATATAGCGGAGGCGCGAAAGGTAGGACCCGACACACAATAGATTTTGAAGCGGCCCAGATCAAAATCCAAAACCCATATCAGACGGCGAAATAGCACGAGGTTTAATTATGTGAGGGTGGGCCAAGGAAAATACCACGGTTTCGTTTCGTGTACACGTGGCGCATCTAGAGGTACATCGGGGTGAAAAGTGGTCTACCTAAAACTGTTATTTCCAACCCCCGATATCAAAATTTGTTGAGGCACGATGGACCGTAGATCTTGGAATGGCCCAGATCGACGGTCGAGGCACATATCAGGCGGTGAAGTAGTGTAGAGGATAATTTTTCGAAGGCGGGCCGAGAAAAATACCATGGTTTCATTTCTTGGATGCCTGGCACCCTCAAAGGCACATCGGGGCGAAAAGCGGTCTACTCAAAACCATTTTCTCGAATCCCCTATATCGAATAACGCATATAAAAGGAGGGCCCCGAGTCATTATTCTATAATATTTCAAAGCACTCGAACGTTTGGAAATTGGCGCAAATCATCCATTCGAAAATCAAGCTCAAAATTGGATCAGATTCGTGCTTTCTTCACTGCTTATCAGGTATTTTTCGTCATGGTCGTTAACCCTGTCATTTTATCAGTATCTGAGCAAGATCTCACCTCTAGAGAAGAAGCCCTAATTGACAGGGACTCTGATGTTTTTGACACAGAAATAACAATCTCACCCATTTTCGTGTCCAGATCGAATTTGTTAGACAATGTTGGAAATCAGATACCCTTCCTCGAAGCGGCCCAAACCTCCATTACCCCTTACGTCGTAGAAGTATTTTTCCCTTTCCCTGATTTCGTAAGCTGGTGTGCGGAGCAGTATTCGCAGGAAGAAAAGGTCATTCTAAATAAGGTAGGGTCAGAGGCTTTATGCGAAATAGATAGTTCGTCACTTCAACACACCCTCAGTATACCAGATGGATTATGATATTCCATCTGACTGACAATGGAAGGAAATCGTGCGGTTGGGCAAGAGTAAATGCAATTTTCCCAGAACCATTAAATGACCTCCAAGTGTCTCCAAACTAGCAAGTTTGATAGAAGATCAGGACAAGCCAGATGTCATAAAGGAAGCTGAGCAGTCAGAGAAATCCGTTCCTAGTTTTGAAACTTTTTTTGTGTAATCATTGTAAATCGGTTCATATACCGAGACTTTCAGTTGAAAGTATTATAATCAGTTGTATAAGTTGAAACGTTTCATCTTCAGCCATTGTAATCAGATTGTATAAATACTGGGACATTTGAATGAATTAATGTTGGCAGAAGTGCAAGGGCACCTTTTTGGTTGCTTCGAACTCTATTGTAATTTTCTGAAGCTGAATTGAATATATATGCAGAAGCTTTGAAGTCTCTATGAAAAGATTCTAATGGTGGTGATATGAGCTTTGTCTTCCTTTATTGTATGTATTTCCTATGATCTTTTATTCCATTTGCATTTTCTTTTGTTTAAATCTAATCTAGATTGTGTTTTATTTTAACTTTAAAATTGATGTGAGTTTGTTTGAGCACTTAAATCAAAAGGACAAATTGAAGCAAGCTAAGACACAAGATCCAAAAACACAACACCCCCCCCCCCTCGAGGGAGGGGAAACAAAGTGAGGCCTCCTTTGGCTCACTGATTATATTATATCGGTTACAATTGCTTTTTGAAGAGTCTTAAGATCTCTTTAAAAGAGAGATGTGGACCAATATATATATATGGATCAGAAAAAAGAAAATTCACTTTTACAATAGTTTTCAACAATGTAGGGCCACTTCGAGGGTCTAGAAACTTCAAATCTTCAAATTTTCGATAGAGTTTCCTCTTGTTTTCACACCAACCTGCACAAAACAGAAAACAAAGGAGAACAAAAGATGGCCAAAAATACTTTAAGAGTGTCTTTGGTTATTAGTATATAAAGCCCAAAATTTCTAAATGAATTCCTGTGATAAACTAGAAAATTTTAAGTCTAAACTAGCTAAGAAAGAGTCTTTTCTTATTGATATTATTGATTGTCCTAAAACAGAAAATAAAGACAATAAGACTTGCTCAAATTTGAAATTTAAACTCTTTGGAAAAAAACTATTTTATCTTTAAAATTTCAGCAAAGAAAAAGAGATTAAAGATAGTAGATTGCAAGCTAGAATGAAAGATCTAATCTACTTGTCTTTACTATGCAAAGGAAAGATAACTTGTAGTATTTATTTAAATTGAAACCTTACTTTGTAGGTATTCAAAGAACTCAACAGAAATTTTTAGATTTTACTTGAGAAAGAGATGAGAAGAAATGTTCCTTAAACCTTTGGAATGCTTGGGCAAAATGGAGTCTTCTTTGTATGGAAAGAGGGGCTATTGTCCTTCAAGATTTTGGAGAGAAAGTAGAAGCACGCAAGCTCATCCAATCCTCCAAAATGTGAGCTCTAAGCTTCACAACACTTGCAAGAAACATGTTAGATCTTGGTGTTACCTATAAAGAAACTCAATGGCACATTAGTTAAGCAAAACATAAAATGCACATTAAAATATCTAAAATAGATAATCAATAGGAATAAGAAATCAAACAATATTTATAATCCTATCCTTTATGATCAATGGTACTCCTACAAAAGGCCAAATTCAAAAACTTTGCATAAACAAATGAAATAAAACAATGTCACCTCATAAATTTGCACGTGACAATGAGCAACCACACATGGATCCACACCAAATTTGCCTCCAAAGCCTTCTTTATTCCAATTCAAGAATGATACAATGGTACAACAACAATCCTTCCCACAACTCTAACTAGCTTGTGAAATGGGAGGAATCTTTAATTTATAACCAAATGGATGACAATCCCAATGGAGGAGGGCGCACCAAGCAGACAAGGAGGGCGCACCACTTGTATGGAAAGGGCAGCCAAGTGTATGGGAGTAGGTTGTCACCTCTCCCAACACTCTAAAAACTCGCCACATGTAGATTTGAGGGGATATGGGGGGTTCCACCTCTCAAGTGGTTGGTTGCCCCTCTTGGGAATGTGTCAACTCTCAAGAGGTGCGCACCCTCTTATTGATCACATGCTATATACCACAACACATGTCCTATTCTTTAGATTTTGACCAATGGGAGTTATCTTATGGATTCCACCTTGCCTTTTGAGGCTTTAACTCACCCAAAACATGTCCCCACATGTTTCCAATAAAATAGCCTTTGCTGATTTTTCTTGATTTTATTTGACTTTTTTGGTTTTTTTTGAGTAAAATTGATTTTTAAGTGATTAAAATCACTAACTTTACTCAACCAAGTGGGAAATTAGGTAATGTGGGTGCTCTAGGTCCAAAAATGAGCACCCCCAAGCCATAGGAAAACGCCTAGCACCATTTTTACTTTATTTTTTAATTAAAAATTCTCGTTTTACGAAGAAAAAAAATAATTAACTGAAAAAAAAAAATATATATATATATATATATATCCTAAGGGGGACTTAGAACATTTCCATAATACTTTAGGAGTATTTTTAGCATGGTAATATACATTAGACACTAGGCTTAGATCCATGCTAAGGCATAACCATGAGTATATACTTCAGCTTTGGAGAATTGAGTGAAAAACTCATAAATTATAAATTGCCTTTAAACAGCAAAATATAATTAATAAGTAAAAAAAACACACCAGAGTAACAACTCATACCTAATTCGAAGGTGGATAAGACATTTTACAAGTTCATCATGCATCATCTCTTATCTTATTACAATTTGTATGGAAAATGTGAAAAAGGTGGTCTTATTGACTGGCTAAACTTCTGAACTCTGAACTTTGAACATAAAATGTTCAATATTTGGCGGCTCACTGGAAGTCCATCCTAGTGAAACTTTGATGGATAACAAGGCCTAAAGGTGGAACGTTGAGCTAAAAATGTAGGGCGCTTGGCCTCCAAAGGCCCTAGATGATACCCACACGTGCCATCAGGCTCATAAATGCCTCCAAAATGAAAACCCTAGATTTGGAAGATGTTTAGGCTCATGATGGTGATGTCCAGAGCCCTCAAGGGCCAACATCCATGTGTAAGAGAAAGGTCCCCCTGGGTTTAGGTCTGCCAGGGTGCCTCCAAAGGAAACGCCCTTCTTTTTCCCGGTGCAAATCTTCAATTTCTTCTTAGCCCTGGTTGGGGTTGCAACATCCATTTGTGGGCTTTAAGCCCCCATGAATGTCCGAGCTAATCATTCCCGCATGTGTACATGTCCACCGGGAAAGGTATTGCAGCAACAAGAAGTATGCCCTCCAGGGATTCATAAGTTAGAGGTATTATATCATGTAAATAACATCCAATAATTAAATTACCCAAACATGTGCATCAACTCCCTCTTAACCCAAACAAATGCTCAAAGACGTTATGCAACTTGACAAGTTAGGTTTGGATAAGGTCTTAGGGTGTCCTATTGGGGTAACCTTTCTTAAGTTTGGGGTGTTTTCGAGGTGGGATCTAATCCAAGTCATGTAAGTGTATAAGGTGGTATGGGGTAAGTGTTTGGGCATGGGGTGCATGTAATAAAAGGGAAATGTAAAGTCTTACATGTGGGTGCCTTTGTAGAGGGTGAGCTACACCTTGTCATAAATGCAATTGTTTCCTAGCCCATTCATTTCCTTTTATTCTTAGATTTATTTCTTTTGATCTTTTTCTTTTGTGCTTCAAGGGAATAGTCGAGGGCCACTGTCCTGGATTGATGACCAGAGGTGACAGTGTTATCCACAAACATTTCATGGAAATGAGAAGATTGGCTCATGATGAGACCCCCTTTCTCTTGGCCATGCCACCAAGATCCATTAGCCTAGTTTTGTGACCATATAGGTGGTAGTGTCATACCGCTAAATTCCCATGGTCATAATAGGTCAGCTCGTGATGAGATCTCATATCCATTAACTAGCACCTTGAGTGTCTATGTATCTTATGGGTCCCCTTTTCTTACTGAAAAGATTTTCATTGATTTCTTTTAGATCCCTGGGCGAAGCATCTCAAAGGTTTCAACATTTCCTTTTAACTTTTACCAGCTAATTTTATCCTATGGGCCTTTAGCCCCTTCTTCCCACAAGGTAAGGTACAACCCTTCTGAGTGTAGCCAATCCCAATGCCAGAACAAGGATAGGGGATATGGAAGGAATAAAGATGGAAAATGGTAAGTATGGAGGGAACGGACGATGACTTTTCACAGACCCAACCAGTGGCAACCCATCTTAGAGGGAAATCAACTTGCTATGGCACCATGTCACCCTTTCAGGTATGAACGAAGCAAAGAGCATAATTTCCAAGAAAACGTCATGAAATGAAGAAGAATCCAATACAACATATTCAAGTGCTTCAAAAATCGAAGTGATACATACCATGATACCTAGACTCAGTACATCATGGAGCAAGCCTCATTGTTGCTCTAGGACCAAGCTGGTGGGATGGATATTGTTGTTGATGATAAATGGACTGCACTAAAGAAAAGAGGGGCCCTTCGGGGCCATGGTCAAGTCGTTTGTCTCTCGGTACTCCATGTATAGGACCTGTGGGACTCAAGACGTGATCTCCTTAGTTATCCCTAAGCTAGGGGATAACACATCCAAATCTCCTTGAGATCTCCACAATCTCAAATCAAAAACATAACATGCATAATGAGAGGAAATGAACCCCTATCTCTTCTTTATACCCCTCTCACCTTTTTCCTCCTCAAGTAACTTTTTAATTGATCTCTAATATTTTCTTTAAAATCACTTTATTAATTTATTTACTTTTTAACCCCAAAAAGTGATTAATTCACCTTAATGAATTCTACAGAAATTCATTTTTCATCATTCCATCCTGTAGATATTTTCACCTTGGTTCCAATGAGCTATTACACTAAGATATTTCTCCAAGAAACAAGTTCCAAATAGTACCTTTAGTGTAATTAATTAAAATATGCCAAATAATAACCTAGTTCTACGGAAATCATCGGAATGCAACGGAACCAAGAACAAGTTGTGCGAAAATGATCCTGATGATGAATAATGGTAAATAAAATAGTTGGGCATGTTATCGCACAATTTGTACTTTCCCAAAAGTCAAAGGCAAGTGAACACTAAATTGGCATAACAGGAGGTTGTCATATCACTGTCACCTAAACAAGACACCTCTTTCTCTTTAGAAGTGGTACCCCAGGGGAGACGTCCCCAGTGACCTGGGGGTTTGAGAAGGCTAAGGTAAGAGTATCAAGAAAGTATCACCCCTCTCACAAGTCACTCTGATCAAAGTTTCCAAAGGTTTTAATGAGATGAAGCAAAGTAATATTTCAGTGTATCTGCCCAGAACAAGACAACAAGAAAAATACTATTTGCAAGTACCATATTATGTTAGTGCTTCATAAAACCATAGAATTTGATAAAAATAACAAGTTGATATAAAATTTGAAGCAACAGAAGTATTTATAACAGCAATGTATATATAGAAATGGCTTCATAATTATGCCTCAATAAAGCTTCAATAATGACCAGAAATAATAACATAAACTTGACAAAATTCTAGTAATTGTCAGAAGCAATGAAGACAATGTATAATCAACTTTAAAACTTGTTTTTAAGATGAATTCACTGTTTTTATAGATGGTTGTAGCAATATTTTGCAACAGCAGCAAATTAGTTAGTAGGTTAGTCTAATCTAGAGTTAGAAATAGTTAGTAAAGGTCTTAAAGTAGATGATTGAAGAGTTGTTTTAGTCAATCAATAACTTGCAAGGTATGAACTAGTGCCTTTTAGGGTAAATGGAGTCAATGTTGCAGTGGTGATTCTTGGAGGGAAAACACAAATGATAACAGGTGAGCTAAACAAAGATTGGTTGAGGTGTTAGTAACCTAAGGCCTCAATCATCCAAAACCCTAGAAGGAAAAGATGTTAGGAAGTAGGTAATCCTAGGCCCTAGCGATTTCCTTCTTCTTTAGGTCAAGCTTGAAATAAAAGTATGAAAGCTTAATGAAGCAATAATAATAGAGTGCTACTAAGGTAGGGCTCTAGTATATCCTTCAAGGGGCGTGTCTTCTAGCAAAATCAAGTAGGTGAAGAGTTATAAAGAAAAGGACAATAACATGTGCTTTTCTCCTAGGGTTTTGTTATTGCACAATTTGTACTTGCCCAAAAGCCAAAGGCAAGTGGATGGTAAATTGGCATAACAGGAGGTTGTCCTATCACTGTCACCTAAATAAGACACATCTTTCTCTATGGGGATGAAATCCCAGGCGAGACGTCCTCGGTGACCTGGGGGGTTGAGAAGGCAAAGGTAATGGTATCAAGAAAATTTGTCCCCTCTCACAAGTCACACCAATCAGAAAGTCCCAAAGGTTTAACAATATGAATCAAATATATGCTTAAGTGTACCTGCCCAGAACAAGACAACAAGAAAACACTATTTTGCAAGTAACAATTGATGTTAGTGCTTCGTAAAACCTTGGATTTTTCAATAAAAACAACAAGGCAATATAAGATAAAGCAAACAAAAATTTATAACAGCAATGTATATATGATGATAGCTTCACAATTTATGCCTTAAACAATCTTCAAAATGACCCAAAATGGTAACCTAATAATAGCAATATGCAAGCACTTGTCATAAGCTAATAAGGCAACGTAAAAAATCAACTTTAATAATTGCTTTTAGGAGCTTTTACTGCTGCAATATATGGTTGTAGCTTACTTTTGTAACATCAGCAAGTACGTTAGAAAATTAGTCTAATATAGGGTTAAGAATAGTTACTAAATATCTTGAGGTAAAAGGTTTGGGGGTTGTTTTGCTCAATCAACCAAGTATGAGGCAATAATTGGTGTCTTTAGGGCTAATGGAGTCACTTTTGCAGCAGCAATCGTGAAGGAAACAAATGATAATGTGTGAACTAGAGACTAAAGGAATAATGGTTGAGGTGTTGGTAACCCAAGGCCTCAATCATCAAACCCTAGAAGGAAAACGGATACTATGAAGTAGGTAACCCTAGGCCCTAGCGGTTTTCCTTCTTCTTTAGCTCATGCGAGAAAAATAAAAGCTTTATGAAGAAATGGTGTTAGAGTGATACAAGGGTAGGGCTCTAGCACATGCTTCAAAGGGTAAGTCTTCTAGCAAAATCTAGTAGTTGGATAGTTGTTGAGATAAGGACAATAACATGTGCTTAATCTCCTAGAATTTTACACTAGCAATTTCATGATCTTAGTAAATGCAAATGAAAGATACTATAACCATTCAAAAGAAAGAAGAATTGTAGATTTTCACTTACGTTCACCAAGAATAATCTAGCAAATGCCCTAGTTGAAGACTTCTGCAAGATACCAGATATATAAAATATGCAGAACAGAAACGAAATGCTAGAAATAACAGAATAACAGTGAAATATCCAGCATAATCTTCACAATACGCAGAAATGATATACGAAATAGCAATAGAAATAGCACTTGAACA